>MDKH01033207.1:0-23921 GCA_005239495.1 Nicotiana undulata | reverse complement strand
AACGCCCTCATATTGTTCTCTGTGGGATTCGACCCCAACCTTGTTGGGTTACTATATTTGACAACGATCGCTTACATTCTTTTAAGGTGTAAATTGAGCGTATCACTCGACCATCAAACCGTTAAATTAAATAAACTATCATGACTATGGGTACGGTTCCCGTGGCATAGTCATAGATACGTGATTCCAAAATTCGAGTGCACGCTTGCGTGACTCGATCTCCCAACTTCAACTAATTAAAATAAACATGTTGTAGATCGTGGGTACGGTTCTCGTGGCATGAGTTGCGATGTGTACAAAAAAAAAATAAGTGTGCGACACCGTGCCTTGTTTAAATAAACCAAAATAATTAAAAGGGGTAAAAAGTTAAAAAGGCACAATAGGTTTTAAAACATGTAGTTAATCAGATAAATAGGCCATTAATAACAGTTGAGAGACCGTGATAAAACCACGGAATCCGGGAATGCCTAACACCTTCTCCCGGGTTAACAGAATTCCTTACCCGGATTTCAGTGTTCGCGGACTATAAAACAGAGTCATTTTTTCCTCGATTCGGGATTTAAACAGGTGACTTGGGACACCATAAACTATCTCAAGTGGCGACTCTGAATTTTAAATAAAATAATCCCGTTTCGATTGTCACTTAAATTGGAAAAACTCCCTTACACCCTTCCGGGGGGGGGGGTAAGAAAAAGGAGGTGTGACACTTGGTGTACGCGTCCTCTGTCAAAGTTGGCTCTCCTCCATCAGTTAGCAGCTCTTTAAGGTGTCCTTATCGTAACATGTTCACGACTTCCTGCCTCGGGTCAATGCAATCTTTAGTTTTGTGTCTCGTTCCTGGTGGAACTCATAGAGTGCGTCGGACTTTCTGGTATTTGGGTTCGATCTCATCTTTGGAGGCCATTTCACTTTTTGTCCGATATTCTCCAGGGCGAAGACTATACCTGTAGGTGACACACAAAAAATATGAGTAGATAATGGGGGACATATACATATGTTGTTCTGATGA
The DNA here is from genome assembly GCA_005239495.1 of Nicotiana undulata. NCBI lineage: Eukaryota > Viridiplantae > Streptophyta > Magnoliopsida > Solanales > Solanaceae > Nicotiana > Nicotiana undulata. The sequence continues at coordinate 22,912 of MDKH01033207.1, read as the reverse complement.
GTTCCCGTCGACTTCCTGCCTCGGGTCAATGCAATCTTTAGTTTTGTGTCTCGTTCCTGGTGGAACTCATAGAGTGCGTCGGACTTTCTGGTATTTGGGTTCGATCTCATCTTTGGAGGCCATTTCACTTTTTGTCCGATATTCTCCAGGGCGAAGACTATACCTGTAGGTGACACACAAAAAATATGAGTAGATAATGGGGGACATATACATATGTTGTTCTGATGAGTTCCCGTCCTTGGTCTGGATGGATCTTTTTCGTAGAGGGGGAGGGCGCGACGACCGTCCTGATATATAGTTGGTGTTGTTCCTTGTTAGGTCGCAGAATTGGATGATCTCTTCTGGCATTGTCTTTTCGATCCTTTCTTAACTCGTCTTGTACCGAGGTTAATTGGTGAGTTGGCCCGTTAAGGTCGTCCTCATCTGCACGCACCTCGACACAATAAGCATTGTGAATTTTGTCCCAAGTGGTCGGGGGGTACTTCATCAACCGACTCAACAGTTTTCTAGTTGCTCTTGAACCATCTCTACTAATCCCGTTCCGAAAAGCTGCTTCCGTCATCCCTTCGAATACATTTGGCAACGTCATCCTTACTCAGTTGAATCGGGCGAGGAAATACATCAGTCCCTCTCCCAGAGACTGTTTAATAGCAAATATGTCTTTCACTCTGGCCTCGGACTTCTTGGCTCCGGCGTAGGCCATTAAAAACTTGTCAGTCATTTCTTCAAAAACTTCTATGGAGCGTGCCGGTAGCTAAAAATACCAGGTTAGTGCCCCTCATGTGAGGGTTCTGCCGATCTTCTTCAGTAAAATGGAAGACAACTATTATTTGGCGAGGTCATTGCCTTTTACGGTGGTGACGTAATGAGTCGTATGATCCTCGGGGTCGGTTGTGTCGTCGTATATTCTGAGGTAGGGCCGCATTTTGAAGGTTTTTGGTATGGCATGCGGTGTTTCATCATCACTATAGGGACGCTCGACGAACCGACAAGCGTCCCTCTTCGGCAACAACTTAGGAGCGCCCGATATCTTGTCGGCCCTTTCTTGGTGTTCTTTCATTTGATCTCGGAGCGTCGTGTTTTCATTTTCTATTTCTTCCATCCTTTTTATGATTACCATGAGGGCGCTGTCACTTGCATTGTCAATGATATTATGAGTAATGCATGTAGTCGAAGGGAGAGGTGGGTTGCATTGTCCATCTATTTGTTGTATCGTGCAAGTCCTTGTGGTTTCTGCATTTGTGCTTGGAGCGGGCTTTCCGAGGATGCTCGTTAGCGTGTTGGTCAACCATGCCTCGAGGAGTTTTTGTACAGCTAGGGGTGCCACTTCCTCTACAGACGTGGAGGCTCATTTACCACGGGGTTTCATTATGCTACATTGTAGGGGTTGTGACCCGTGGATGCACTGGGCGTTGTGTACTCACCCACCGTTTCACAGCTTTAACTGATGACGTTCATGAGGTTGGTTGGGAGGTCACTTGCTATTCTCTTCCTTTCTTCTCGGTTACCTGCCATGTAGGGTTTTGTATGCACAAAGAAAGGAGATCTTGAGTTTTGTGACATTAGTGACTCGTGTTAGTCGTAGATCTAGAGGAAACTAAAACTTTAACTATGAAATTCTCACAGACGGCACCAAATTGTTTGACCAAAAATACAAATCTTGGTTCAAATAATTAAACTCATAGAAAAAAAAGGTTAATGCTAATTAATAATAATATCCTTAGATCTTAATATTAGAAAAAGCAATTAACAGGTGTTCATGTGGACAGTAAAGGCATCGCGTGATAAATGCTTTGAAAAAACAAGAACACTGGTGTAGCATATAATATCCAATAGGCAATAATAAATGACATTTAAGTAGATAAGAGGAATGATTCAATCAATAAAAGACGGAATAAATGAACCTTCCGTCTGACAATGATTGAAAGATAAATCCTAGAACAATCGAGGATTTCTCGGATCTGATGGTAAAGTATAAATAAGAATTTCGGTGAAAAGCAGATTTTTGTATTGAGTGAAGACCGAATCTTTTTGTCAAAGTGCCTTTCTTACACAAAATCAATACCCCTCTATCATTGTTTCTTCTTCTATTTATAGGGGACATACTTCCAAGAAATCCTAAAAGTACAAGTGGAGAGAATATTCAAGGGAATATTCACTTTAATATCTTATCTCGAAAACTAGCCGTTTCTGTCATATTGAACGTACTCGACCTCGACCTCAATTCTTGTTGACACCTTGACTACGACTCTCATCAACTCTTCGACCGCGGACCATGCGGCTTCTCGGACCGTCTTAACAAATGACGGCTTGAGGATTCTTCCCGTAATGCTATCTCTCCTTGCAAATTCTTAGGGCTGATTTTGACGCATACACTATTCTCCGTCCGCCTCTGACTAAAATTAGTTAGCCGTAACAGTTAGAGTTGTCGCATTATCGATTGTAATACACCTTATGTTATTGTAAAATACAACAATGTCCGGATCGATCGATAGGAATACTGTGAAATGGATACAACTTTTTATACACACCCTTGGTCATATTAATAAAACAATCAAAGAGACAATAATGGCCCGAATAGTATCATAGGATTTAAAAGGAAGATTTAAAAGGAAGATATAAAACAAAATGCTTTCACATTAAAGAGTGGATCTAAGGAGAAAACCGTGCAAGAGACATTTTAAGGATATTTGGGTAAACAACCTAAGGCATATATAAACTATACAACAAAAAAACGCTTCCTATCAAGATATTAGCCCCATGAGCTTTTAGTCTAGATGGTCGTATTATAACATTTTAAATGTTATATAAAAAGTATCAACTTCACATTTACAATATTAAGTTAATATATTGTGTTTAACTTATCCAATAAATATATAATTGACAAATTAATCAAGAAACAGTCATGTCCAACTTGTTTAAGACAAATTTGGCATAATAATAATGCTAAAAAGGGAGAATTAGTTACCGTAAGTCGCACAAAACTGAAAACATCCTTATGATTATTCTTTGGGTTGAATTACTTTCCTTACTAAAATCAGGGACGACCTTTTCGTATAGCAAGTAAAGCAGTAGCTTTAGGCCTCATATTTGTGGGAGTCTATTTTTTTGTTATACCTTATAGATTATGTGTAAGTTTAAAAGAAAATTATGTAAAGTGAAAAAGTTTGATTTCTTTCCAACAAATATAGAGAAGAAGGATTGCAAATGTTATGATCTCTACAAGGAAGTTGCACTTAAAATGAATATCGAACCCGAAATTCATAAGAAACGTGTGATATATAGGAAGTAACAATTTGATGCTAACGAAATCTCAAAAGCTTTCGAAGAGAACTTTAGAGTTGATTACTTTTATACATAATACTTCAAAATAGACTTGAATAATTCGAAGCATATATATGAAAATATTTTCGGTTTAGTATTTGGCAGTAAAAACTAAGATCAATAGATGTTGAAAATTTGAAAAATATTTCTTTAATCTTGAATGTTCCTTAAAGTATAATAATCAATTCGATAGTGATGGTTTAGATTTATTTTCTGAATTAAAAATATTAAGGAAAATAGTACAATTAAAAGATTTAATTGATACACTTAATCAAATAAAAAGATTTAATTCTTTTCCAAATGCTTAATTTGTTTATGGAATAATGTTCATAACTCATATTACCGTTGCTTCAGCGGAAAGAAGTTTTCAAAATTGAAATTGATAAAATCTTACCCAAGAACAACAATGTCACAAAAAAGGTTAAGTGGATTAACACTATTGTCAATTGAGAAAAACTTATTAGGAGTTATTCATTATAAGAAAATTAAATAACCTTGTATCTAAGAAAAGCTAAAAAAAATAGAGCTCAAATAAATAATAAGAAAAAAATTTAAAAGTTAAGACCCCTCATAAAGTTTGGCTTTAGGCCACAAAATTCGTCGGACCGCCCCTATTAAAATTGACTAATAATTTCAGATTTTACATAATATGTAATGCTTGGGACTAGGAATGAATATGATAGAAGAAGAATCTAAAATATCAACAAGAAATATTTTATTACCAGGTATAAGGGATAGTTAATGATGTCCACAAAATTTAAGAATAAAACCAATCTAAAGATACTATAATCCAAATCAATCTGAACTCAGCAGTGTCTTACATGTGATTGCTAACGAGGTGGGCCAACCAGCTTATTAGGACCCAAGGTTCAATTATTTTGTCTTTCGTTTGGCCAGAGGTTAATGGGTCATGGGTGTCCCCTATCAAGTTCGATATCACATTTGTGAATTGTGTGTGTTCATTTCTTTTCTAACTCTTTCCGAGTTGTTAGTTTGGTTTTAACTTATAACGGTTTCTTTCCTTTTGAATTAGATAATTGAATAGGTTCATCGATGATTATTATTATTATTATTATTGTCGTTATTGTGGCAGAAGACGATAGTTTATCAGTCGTATAACTTCAAAAAATGCTTTTAGTTCTTTGTGTTTAAAAATTATTTTAATTTGATGTTGCGAAATATGCTCTGTGCTTGTTTATTAATCGATAGAAATCAAAAATCGGGAAAAAAGGTGGGGATCAATGTTAAGTTTCAAGGTAAGCCAGCCATTTTTGTGACTTAGATGACAGTAGCAATATCTTGCATCTGTGGATAGCTTATTTAGACTCTTCTTCGGTGTCTGATTGTTAGAATTTTCAAAGTGAAACGATCTAATAAATTATAATGATTTACCGATTGACTTTCTCCGTTAGTTTTTGTTCCCTATGTCATATCCTCACTCTCCGACAACAATAAGGTGTACATGAGCAGTATTGGTTCCATTTTAATTAAAATTAAATCAAATCAATTATATTAATTTGAATAATTGGTTCAGTTTTATCGGGTATTTTGAGTTTTCGGGATTTTTTGTTACATAAACATTATTTCAATCTTACTTTGTTAAATTTTTTACAAGCGAATATATCTTTAGTAAGAATTAAAAAACAAATTAATAAACATATGATTTATTAAAATATTTTTATGGGAGAATTTTCTTTGTAGCACATAATAGTTGTTTTTTTATCGTCACACAATACGTTTCCTTGATGTACACTTTCGAGGTTAACCAAATTTAATAATTAAACATAAAATTTAATGATGCCTAAATTAGGTTCTATTTAATTTTAAATTATCGAAATATCACCTCAAATTCGAAAAAAATATACGAAATTTGATAGACCTTGACGTGTGAATACGGAGAACAAAGAAATTGACGCATTTCAATAATAGTTGATAAGAAAGTGATCATACAACCCATTATTTAAAGTTAATAAAACTAGAGCACTTCATATTCTATTAAATATTGTATCCCCGTAAGAGAATCCCAAATATTTCTAGACATATTTTAAAAAAAATTATATATAAAAAATTAGAAGTATATATAAATATTATATATATGGGTTTGGTTCAGGTTTTTTGCTCGTTACCAAACATAATCGTGTTTTTTAATCGATTTAATGATTTGACTTTTCTATTTAATGCAATTTTCTGATTCGGTTTGTACACCCCTATTAATAACAATGACAAAAATAATAAATATAAGTAATAAAAATAAAAAAGATAAAATAAAAAGAACCTCAGTGTCTCGTAACAAAAAGAGGTATTGTCTGAAGCCTAAAGTAGACATGCATGCAATAGGCTCATATAGGTTAGGGACACCTTTTTTTTTGGTCGGGAGGTAGGGACACTTTAAAACGGAGATGTTATTATTTAACATAAAACTTGATTAACAGATTAAAACTAATTAAATCTATATAACAAGACCACAAGCAATTAATTCTATATGTGATGACCCAAAAAGTCATCTCTCGTTTATAAGTCAAAATTGTGTTCCGAGGCCTTGAAAAGCTCCTTTTGTCTCACCTCGTTTTGCGTGTGTAGTCCGGACATATATCCGGAAAGCTTTTATATGGAAAAAATAATAATTGAGGAAAATGTTAAGTTTGCTTTTAAAATAGTAAGATATGTGAAGTATATTAGTATTTAAATGAGTTGAGTGCTACAATTAATTATAGAGACATTTTTGTTCTTATACCATATAGGAAACTATATTACTAAATATGTTTATGATTTGAAAATTACCCGCTTTGTTAATAATTTTTTTACAAAACAGATACAATGTATTAAATACAGAATCTTAGTAGATATAATCTTCCTATTTAGGCGCTAAAATTAAGAAAGTAAATATTCTTTCAGATATTTCATTAAATAAGGAATCATTGTAGTATTAAAATTCCTTATTTAGGTGCGCTAATATTGGAAAATTAAAGATTCTTTCAGAAGTTTTCAAACACAAATCACGCTGTATTAATTTTCGTCTCTTTCTATTCAATGTACCCAGTTTGTAGATAAATTGTAGATTATTTGTATTTTGATTGTAGATGCTTTGTTTTTTGTTTTCACAAATTAAAAATGACTAAAACTTCTACAAATCTTCTGCAAAAAACGCAATTATGTCGAAAATCCCAATTAAACTTCAATCGAATGAGAATTGGGTGATACGATATTGAGATTTGTTTGACTTTGTAGTTTATTTTTAGTTTTTTTTTTGTAGAATTTTTGTTGATGAATAGAAAATTTTGTAGTTATATTAAATGTAGTTATTATGATGTTTAGAATACAATTTGTCTACAAAAAAACTATACATTAACTACATTCTGGACACAATCTACAATTTAACTACAATTTAACTACAATTTAACTACAATTTATCTACAATTTCTGTAATATGTCTTCTTCTTCTTCTTCTTCGTCTTCGAGATTCAATCTGAAAATCAGTCAAAACCAAGTCCCATCTTCACCAAAAACCCTCAAAATTGAGATATAAACTCCAAACCATATTCCCGATTATTTTCAACAACACCCAATCCAAACAAATAATGATTTTTGAAAACCCAAATTTGAATTCAAGCTTTCAAGCTTTTTAATGGCTGTCAATGGTGGATTTGAGAGAAGAAAAGATGAAGAACATATATATGATCGCCAATTTCTGAAAACGATGAAGAACAGAATGTAGCAATTTCGACTTGTTGAATCTCGAAGGTCTGAATTCTACAATTTGAAGAAGAAGGAAGGGAGAAGAGGAAGAAAGGGGAGGGGAAAACGGCTGGTTACAAATGATGGGGAGAGAGAAACGTGGGATATATGGACACCTTTAATTAAGGAGTAAAAATCTGCCCATTAATTATACCCCTTTAATTAAGGAGTAAAAAACTGCCCATTAATTATAATCCTAAATTAATTATGGTATAGATTTGGTAATTTGGTATACTAAATATAATTAAATCAAACCTTAAACATGGAGGGTGATAAGGTTTCATATATGGTATAGGAATGTAAAAATTTCTTAATTATATATGTTGTTAGTTAAAAGGAAGATTGTAGTGTAGACCAGAAATTTATTAATACTATTAACAAAGTAGCACGTGGTCAAAAGCCATGAGGGATGTGGACAAGTGATAGTAAGTGTCATATATCTACACATGCAAAGATATGTGGTTTCTCCATGTAATGAAAACTTGGCCAAGGGATGACACATGTAAAGAAGAACTTTAATGGGCTTCCACGTGGCATTAATTTGGCCAAGGGTGGAACTAAGTGTAGAGTTACTTAGAGTGCATGGTTGACAAGTGTAAGGTTACTTAGAGTGCATGGTTGACAAGTGTAAGGTTACTTAGAGTGCATGGTTAATAAGTGTAAAGCCACTTAGAGTGCATGGTTGACAAGTGTAAGGTTACTTAGAGTGCATGGTTAACAAGTGTAAAGCCACTTAGAGTGCATGATTGACAAGTGCAAAGCCACTTAGAGTGAATGGTAGACAAGTGTAAGGTTACTTAGAGTGCATGATTAACAAGTGTAAAGTCAGTTAGAGTGCATGGTTGACAAGTGTAAGGTTACTTAGAGTGCATGGCTAACAAGTGTAAGGTTACTTAGAGTGCATGGTTAACAAGTGTAAAGTCACTTAGAGTGCATGGTTGACAAGTGTAAGGTTACTTAGAGTGCATGGTTAACAAGTGTAAAGCCACTTAGAGTGCATGGTTGACAAGTGTAAGGTTACTTAGAGTGCATGACTAACAAGTGTAAGGTTACTTAGAGTGCATGGTTAACAAGTGTAAAGTTACTTAGAGTGCATGGTTGACACGTGTAAAGTCACTTAAGGTTCATGGCTAACATGTGTAAAGTTTGGTGATGAGTCATTGGGTAAGCTTAAGGCTCCCAAAACGTGGCAACAATTCAAGCTCAAAATGGTGATTTTTAAGTGCATGAAATAGGTGAAAAAAGCTAGTAAACTTAGTGGATTAGACATCCCAATAGATGGGGGACACAAACTATGATTTTAAAAGACCTTCATCTTACATTTTGCAAGAAAAACAGAGGAAAGCTTCAAAGAGTAACTTTATAAATCATATAGCCCCATTCACTTTTTCACTTTCCCATCTCTTTGAAACATTACCATCCAAATAATAAGGGAGCAGAGAACATTACAATCCAAATCAAGAGAGCTTCAACCAAGCACATAAGAAACATTATCCAAACCAATTTCTAAGCTAAAGAACATAGCGACGTTGTTGCAAACCTCTTGAGAAAATATTTCGTCCATGATTTTCTTTGCATACGCAACGTGATTTCATTGAGATTTCTATATTACTTGTTCCACGTTTTGTCGCAATTATCGTGTGTTAGAAGATTGTTAAGAGGATCGACTCAAATACAAGATAATTGGAGGCGAATTCTAAATAGGAAACGGTAATTGAGGCTTGAGTTTGGCTGTGGAATTCAAGGTAAGTGTTTAGTCTAACTTTGACTTGAGGGAATAGGACTCCCCACTTGTTTTTATGTGAAATGCATGGGCTTGGTGTATAGGTGAGGTGACAAGTATCTATGCACTACCCAAATTATTTTCTAAACATTACCCCCTTTCCCGTTCCCAACTTAATTGATTATTGTCTTAATTGTTATATGTTCATTATTATTTCTATGACTGTTTGGACTTATTATTATTTGTTATCAGATATGGTTGTGGTTATTTTGGAAAGAGTATTGGTTGTTTGAGCTGACTTCCCTGTGGTATAAAACGGTTGAGAGGTTTGACATTGTTTTTACGAAATAAATATATATATTTTGATGTCCCTGTTGGTTTCATTATTAAGAGAACATTGATAAAGTTATGTGAAAATATATAGTTTCTTATTTATAATTGTTGAAACAAAAATATTATGAAAGGATTGGCCTGTGTTGTGAAATTTATGAATAAATTGATATTATATGTCTGGTAGGAGCGGGTTGCACGCCGCAACAAGGAGTGATAAGGGTGGACAGGTGGGATCGGGTTGCACGCCCCAACAGGAGTAATAAGGGTGATATTCTTAGGGAGGAGCAATAAGGGAGGACAGGTGGGAGCGGGTTGCACGCCGCAACAAGGAGCGATAAGGGAGGACATTTATATTTCAACTGATTTTCAAAGAAAATGAAGTTTTGAAAAGCTTAAATGTTTATTTTACTATTCTATAAATATTTTTGCTCCATTTTTATTTAAAGTTAAGAATTGGAAACTCGAAAATTTTACTTGAGAGTTGGTTATACCTGAGGCCTGGAATAGGCGGCTGAGTTATTTTTATGGTTATTGCAGTACTTGTTTATTTATTTGTTATTTTATTGTTACTGTAGTACTTGTTTAATTATTTGTTTAGATTACTTTCTTGCTTTATATAAAATTATTACAGCTTATGTTGTTGAAGCCCCGTCGTAGCATCGTCACTACTTCGTCGAGGTTAGGCTCGGCACTTACTCAGTACATGGGGTCGGTTGTACTGATACTACACTTTGTGCTCTTTTGTACAGATCCAGGTACTAGACAGCAGTAGAGGATTTCAGGACGACCAGCTATTCATTTGGAGACACGAGGTACATCTGCCGGCGTTCGCAGATTCCGAGAGTCTTCTCCTATTTTACATATACTGTTTTATTTTATTCAGAATAGTTACACTATTTCTTTCAGCCATTATTTGTAGTATTCTCTAGTAGTTCGTGAATTGTGACACCAGACTCTAGGGTAGTGTTAGATATATCTATATAAATTATTTAATTTTTGAGTATTGTATTTGTGGAAATCATTTACATTAAGTTTACTTTAAATTATTTATTCATGCTTAAGTAAATAAATCAAGGAAAATTTGTTAATCGAACTCTAACATTGGCTTGCCTAGCAAGTGTGGTGTTAGGAGACATCACGATCCCTAAGGTTCGGAAATTCGGGTTGTGACAAGTTGGTATCAGAGCCCTAGGTTCGCTTAGGTCTCACAATTCACGAATAAGCTTAGTAGAGTCTGAAGGATCGGTACGGAGACGTCTGTACTTATCTCTTAGAGGCTATTGAGTTAGGAAACTACTCCATTTTTTTTCTATTATATCGTGCAGTTCTTGTATCTCAAATACTGATTTGGATTCTATTCTCTCGCAGATGGCGAGAACACGTGCTTCATCTTCCGCTGACCAGAGTTCCGGCCTCCAGCAGCAGCAACTCTTACTATGGGCAGAGGCCGAGGCCATGCTAGAGGACGAGGCCATGCTAGAGGCCGAGGCAGGGGCAGGACTCAGCATGTTGCTCAGGCAGCAGCCACAACTGTGGAACCCCAGATTGAGATAATGAGGGGGTTCCGGCTCAGACGGTTCCAGCGGGACCAGCTCAGGTTCCCGAGGGGTTTATTGCTACCCCGGTTCTTCAGGATTATTTGGTCCGTTTAGTGGGCCTTATGGAGAGTGTGGCCCAGACTGGCACCTTTCCTGTTGCAGCAGCCGTATCTCAGGCTGGAGGAGGGGTCCCGACTCCTACTACCCACACTCTAGTTCAGACTACTCCTCAGATTCAGACCCCAGTAGCCAGTCCAGTTGGGGTAATTCAGCCAGTTGCAGCAGTGCCACCCGCTAATGGGGCAGCCATGTCTTCGGATGCTCTGTGGAGACTTGACAGATTTATTAAGCTATTTCCTGTCCATTTTAGTGGTGCTACTTCAAAGGATCCACAGGAATATTTGGACAGTTGTCATGAGGTTCTGAGTAATATGGGTATTCTGGAGACCAATGGGGTCGATTTCGCAGCTTTCCAGATGACTTGTTCCACCAAGCAATGGTGGAGGGACTATTTGTTGACTAAGCCAGTCGGATCACCTGCTCTGACTTGGGATCAATTCTCTCATCTCTTTTTGGAGAATTCTTACCTGTCACTACTCGAGAGGATAAGCGTCATCAGTTTGAGCGACTCCAGCAGGGTAACATGATTGTGACTCAGTATGAGATTCGTTTTGTGGATCTGGCTAGACATGTTACTCTTATATTGCCCACAGAGAGGGAGAGGTTCAGGCAGTTTATTGATTGCCTTGCTCATCCCATCAGGTTGCAGATGGCCAAGGAAACAGGGTCCGAGATTTCTCTTCAGGATGCAACCAATATAGCTAGGAGGGTTGAGTCAGTTCTTGGGATGGGAGGTCAGGGGTCAGACAAGAGACCTCGTCATTCCGGTGTTTTCAGTGGTGTCTCATCTGGGGTTGGGAATTCATTTAGCAGAGGCCATTCATCCAGGCCATTCTATTCAGCCCTAAAGGTTTCACATGGCACTTCCGGGGGTCGTGGTTCTTATGTACCTCCTTCTGCTCAGCCAGTCTACAATGCTCCTTCGGCTCCTAGAGCACATCTTCTGTAGAGTTATTATCGTGGTCAGCCGGTTCGTCAGGGTCAGTCCTCATATTAGGAGAAATGTTTTGAGTGTGGTGAATATGGGCATGTTCGGAGAGCGTGTCCGAGGTTTCTTAGTAATCAGCATCAGTACCAGGGTTCTCGTGCCATAGTTCCGGCACCAACTACAGCACCACCTGCCCAGCCAGCAAGGGGTAGGGGTCAGGTAGTCAGAGGTAGAGGCTAGAATGTTAGAGGTGGAGGACAGACAGCTAGAGGTGGAGGTCAGCCTGCTAGTGGTGGAGGTCCTCCCAGAGGTGTGGTTCAGGGTGGTGGGTCTCAGCCCCGACTATATGCTTTTCCAGCTAGGCTTGAGGTAGAATCCTCCGACGTTGTTATTACAGGTATCATCTCAGTTTTTGATAGAGTTGCTTCCATTTTGTTTGATCCGGGGTCTACTTATTCGTATGTTTCATCCTATTTTGCCTCGTATTTGAACGTGCCCCGTGATCCATTGAGTGTTCCTATTTATGTGTCTACACCGGTGGGGGATGCTATTGTGGTAGATCGAGTATATCGCTCGTGCATGGTAGTCATTGAAGGTCTTGAAACTAGTGTTGATCTTTTACTTCTAGACATGGTCGACTTTGATATTTATTGGGCATGGATTGGTTGTCACCTTATTATGCCATTTTAGACTGTCATGCGAAGATAGTTACCTTAGCCTTACCGGGATTGCCTCGATTAAAATGGAAAGGGACTTCTAGTCGTTCTCCCAGCCGAGTAATTTCATAAGCTAAGGCTCGTCGCATGGTGGAGAAAGGGTGTTTGGCTTATTTTGCTCATATTCGTGATTCTGATGCCGAGGTTTCTTCTATAGAGTCTGTTCCCATCGTGTGTGAGTTTCCTGAGGTATTTCCTGCAGACTTGCCGGGTATGCCGCCCGACAAGGATATTGATTTCTGTATTGATGTGGCTCCGGGCACTCATCCCATTTCCATTCCTCCATATCGAATGGCCCCACCAGAATTGAAAGAACAGTTGCAAGACTTGCTAGATAAGGGTTTCATAAGACCTAGTGTCTCGCCTTGGGGTGCACCGGTTTTGTTTGTAAAGAAGAAAGATGGGTCGATGAGAATGTGCATAGACTACAGGCAGCTGAATAAAGTCACTATCAAGAATAAATATCTGTTGCCAAGGAGTGATGGCCTATTTGATCAGCTTCAGGGTGCTAGAGTGTTTTCAAAAATTGATTTGTGGTCGGGCTATCATCAGCTGAAGATTAGGGCGTCCGATATTCCTAAGACAACCTTTCGGACGAGGTATGTGCACTATGAATTTTTTGTCATGTCTTTTGGGCTTACTAATGCTCCAGCAGCCTTTATGGATTTGATGAATCGGGTTTTCAAACCGCATCTGGATTCTTTCATGATCGTGTTCATTGATGACATTCTTATATACTCCCGCAGTCGGGAAGAGCATGAGAAGCATCTCCGTATAGCACTCCAGACTTTGAGAGATAATCAGTTGTATGCCAAGTTTTCCAAATGTGAGTTCTGGTTGGGTTCGGTAGCCTTTTTGGGACACATTGTTTCAGCAGAGGGTATTCAGGTTGATCCTAAAAAGATAGAGGCAGTCAAGAACTGGCCTAGACCCACTACGGCTACGGAGATTAAGAGTTTCTTAGGTTTGGCGGATTATTACCGTCGTTTTGTGGAAGGGTTCTCGTCCATAGCAGCCCTAATGACTAAATTGACTCAGAAAGGTTCCCTATTTAAATGGTCATATGAGTGCGAGGCGAGCTTTCAGAAGCTCAAGACAGCCTTGACTTCAGCACCGATGTTGGTATTACCATCAGATTCGGGTTCTTTCACGATGTATTGTGATGCTTCCCGATTTGGACTCGGGGAAGTATTGATGCAGGATGGTAGAGTGATTGCGTATGCGTCTCGTCAGTTGAAAGTCCATGAGAAGAATTACCATGTTCATGACTTAGAGTTGGCAGCCATTGTTCATGCATTGAAAAATTGGAGGCATTATCTTTATGGCGTGTCGTGCGAGGTTTTACTGACCATCGCAGCCTCCAGTACTTATTCAAGCAGAAAGATCTAAATTTGAGGCAGCGAAGGTGGTTAGAGTTGCTAAAATATTATGATGTCACCATATGGTATCACCCGGGGAAGGCCAATGTGGTGGTCAATGCATTGAGTAGGAAGGCAGTGAGTATGGGCAGCCTTGCGTATATTCCAGTTGATAAGAGACCATTGGCTTCAGACATTCAGATGTTGGCTAATCTGTTCGTGAGGTTGGATATTTCGCCTATCAGTGTTTTAGCTTGTACAGTCGCTCGGTCTTCTCTAATTGAGCGTATTCAGGAGCGGCAGGATGATGACCCACATTTGGTGGTCCTTAGGGACACAGTTCGGCACGATGATTCCAAGCAGGTTACAGTTGGGGATGATGGTGTTTTGAGGATGCAGGGTAGGTTATGTGTGCCTAATGTTGATGGCCTTCACGAGTTGATCCTTGAGGAGGCTCAAAGTTCCAAGTATTCCATTCACCCAGGGGCAGCTAAAATGTACCAAGATTTGAGACAACATTACTGGTGGAGAAGGATGAAAAAGGACATTGTTGCGTATGTGGCTCGTTGCTTAAATTGTCAGCAGGTAAAGTATGAGCATCATAGACCTGGTGGTTTGCTTCAGCAGATAGAAATTCCTGAGTGGAAGTGGGAGCGTATCACTATGGACTTCGTTGTTGGGCTCCCACAGACTCAGAGAAAATTCGATGCGGTTTGGGTTATTGTGGATAGACTGACTAAATCAGCACATTTCATTCCGATGGAAAATACTTATACTTCAGAGCGGTTGGCTGAGATATATATTCGGGAGATAGTTCACCTTCATGGTGTGCTCGTGTCCATCATTTTTGATCGGGGTACGCAGTTTACTTCGCCTTTTTGGAGGTCGATCCAGCGTGAGTTGGGTACCCGAGTAGAGTTGAGTACAACATTTCACCCTCAGACAAGCGGGCAGTCCGAGCGTACTATTTAGATATTGGAGGATATGCTTCGTGCTTGTGTTATTGACTTTGGAGGTTCATGGGATCAGTTCTTGCCGTTAGCGGAGTTTGCTTACAATAATAGTTATCAGTCGAGCATTCATATGGCTCCTTATGAGGCGTTATATGGTAGACAGTGCAGATCGCCAGTTTGATGGTTTGAGCCAGGAGAGGCGCGGTTGTTGGGTACAAATTTAGTTAAGAAGGCCTTAGATAAGGTCAAGATTATTCAGGAGAGACTTCGTGCAACTCAGTCTAGGCAAAAGAGTTATGCCGATCGTAAAGTTCGTAATGTGGCGTTCATGATTGGAGAGAGAGTATTGCTTCGTGTGTCGCACATGAAGGGTGTTATGAGGTTCGGAAAGAAGGGTAAGATGAGCCCTAGGTATATCAGGCCATTCGAGATTCTTGATAGAGTGGGGGAGGTAGCTTATAGACTTGCGTTGCCGCCGAATTTATCAGTTGTGCATCCAGTGTTTCACGTGTCTATGCTTCAGAAGTATCACGGTGATCCATCCCATGTGTTAGACTTCAGCTCTGTCCAGTTGGACAAGGACTTGACTTTGAGGAGGAGCCGGTATCCATTTTAGACCGGCAGGTACGTCAGTTGAGATCGAAGAGTTATCCTTCGGTTCGTGTTCAGTGGAGAGGTCGGCCTACCGAGGCAGCTACCTAGGAGTCCGAGTCCGATATGCGCAGCCGATATCCCCAACTTTTTGCCGATTCAGTCACGTTTTTATGTCCGTTCGAGGACGAATGTTTGTTTTAGAGGGGGAGAATGTGATGATCCAAAAAGTCATATCTCATTTTATAAGTAAAACTGTGTTCCGAGGCCTTGAAAAGCTCTTTTTGTCTCACCTCGTTTTGCGTGCGTAGTCCGGGCATATATCCGGAAAGCTTTATATTTAAAAAAAAGAATTGAGGAAAATGCTAAGTTTGCTTTTAAAATAGTAAGATATATGAAGTATATTAGTATATAAATGAGTTGAGTGCTACAATTAATTATATGTGTAGTTAGTTAAAAGGAAGATTGTAGTGTAGACTAGAAATTTATTAATACTATTAACAAAGTAGCACGTGGTCAAAAGCCATGAGGGATGTGGACAAGTGGTAGTAAGTATCATATATCTACCACATGCAAAGATATGTGGTGTCTCCATGTAATAGAAAGTTGGCCAAGGGATGACACATGTAAAGAAGAACTTTAATGGGCTTCCACATGACATTAATTTGGTTAAGGGGGGAACTAAGTATAGAGTTACTTAGAGTGCATGGTTGACAAGTGTAAGGTTACTTAGAGTGCATGATTAACAAGTGTAAAGTCACTTAGAGTGCATGGTTTATAAGTGTAAGGTTACTTAGAGTGCATGGTTAACAAGTGCAAAGCCACTTAGAGTGCATGGTTGACAAGTGTAAGGTTACTTAGAGTGCATGGCTAAAATGTGTAAGGTTACTTAGAGTGCATGGTTAACAAGTGCAAAGCCACTTAGAGTGCATGGTTGACAAGTGTAAGGTTACTTAGAGTGCATGGCTAAAATGTGTAAGGTTACTTAGAGTGCATGGTTAACAAGTGTAAAGTCACTTAGAGTGTATGGTTGACAAGTGTAAGGTTACTTAGAGTGCATGGTTAACAAGTGTAAAGCCACTTAGAGTGCATGGTTGACAAGTGCAAGGTTACTTAGAGTGCATGGCTAACAAGTGTAAAGCCACTTAGAGTGCATGGTTGACAAGTGTAAGGTTACTTAGAGTGCATGGCTAACAAGTGTAAAGCCACTTAGAGTGCATGGTTGACAAGTGTAAGGTTACTTAGAGTGCATGGCTAACAAGTGTAAGGTTACTTAGAGTGCATGGATAACAAGTGTAAATTTACTTAGAGTGTATGGTTGACACGTGTAAAGTCACTTAAGGTGCATGGCTAACATGTGTAAAGTTTGGTGATGAGTCATTGGGTAAGCTTAAGGCTCCCAAAATGTGGCAGCAATTCAAGCTCAAAATGGTGACTTTTAAGTGCATGAAATAGGTGGAAAAAGATATTAAACTTAGTGGCTTAGTCATCCCAATAGGTTGGGGCCAAAAACTATAATTTTAAAAGACCTTCATCTTATATTTTGCAAGAAAAACGGAGGAAAGCTTCAAAGAGTAACTTTATAAATCATATAGTCCCATTCACTTTTTCACTTTCCCATCTCTTAGAAACATTACCATCCAAATAACAAGGGAGCAGAGAACATTACTATCCAAATCAAGAGAGCCACAACCAAACACATAAGAAACATTATCCAAACCACTTTCTAAGCTAAAGTACATAGCGACGCTGTTGCAAAGCTCTTGAGGAAATATTTCAGCTATGATTTCCTTTGCATACGCAACGTGATTTCGTTGAGATTTTTATATGACTTGTTCCATGTTTTGTCGCAATTATCGTGTGTTAGAAGATTGTTAAGAGGATCGACTCAAATACAAGATAATTGGAGGCGAATTCTAAATAGAAAGCAGTAATTGAGGCTTGAGTTTGGCTGTGGAATTCAAGGTAAGTGTGTTAGTCTAACTTTGACTTGAGGGAATAAGACTCCCCACTTGTTGTTATGTGAAATGCATGGGCGTGGTGTATAGGTGAGGTGACGAGTATTTATGCACTACCCAAATTGTTTGCTAAACATGATCTCCTTTCCTGTTCCCAACTTAATTGATTATTGTCTTAATTGTTATATGTTCATTATTGTTTCTATGACTGTTTGGCCTTATTATTATTTGTTATTAGATATGGTTGTGATTATTTTGGAAAGAGTATTGGTTGTTTGAGTTGGCTTCCCTGTGGTATAAAACGGTTGAGAGGTTTGACATTGTTTTTACGAAATAAATATATATATTTTGATGTCCCTGTTGGTTTCATTATTACGAGAATATTGATGAAGTTATGAGAAAATATACAGTTTCTTATTTAAATTGTTGAAACAAAAATATTATGAAAGGCTTGGCCTGTTGTGAAATTTATGAATAAATTGATATGATATGCCTGGTGGGAGCGGGTTGCACGCCGCAACAAGGAGTGATAAGGGTGGGCAGGTGGGATCGGGTTGCATGCCCCAACCAGAGTAATAAGGGTGATATTTTTAGGGAGGACAGGTGGGAGCGGGTTGCACGCCGCAACAAGGAACGATAAGGGAGGACATTTATATTTCTACTGATTTTCAAAGAAAATGAAGTTTTGAAAAGTTTAAATGTTTATTTTACTATTCTTTAAATGTTGTTGCTCCATTTTTATTTAAAGTGAAGGATTGGAAACTCGGAAATTTTACTTGAGAGTTGGTTATACCTGAGGCCTGGAATATGCAGCTGAGTTATTTTTATGGTTATTGCAGTACTTGTTTATTTATTTGTTATTTTACTGTTACTGTAGTACTTGTTTAATTATTTGTTTAGACTACTTTCTTGCTTTATATAAAATTATTACAGCTTATGTTGTTGAAGCCCCGTCGTAGCCTCGTCACTACTTCGTCGAGATTAGGCTCGATACTTACTCAGTACATGGGGTCGGTTGTACTGATACTACACTCTGTGCTCATTTGCACAGATCCAGGCACTAGACAACAGTAGAGGATTTCAGGACGACCAGCTATTCATTTGGAGACACGAGGTACATCTGCCGGCGTTCGCAGATTCCGAGAGTCTTTTCCTATTTTACATATATTGTTTTATTATATTCAGAACAGTTACACTATTTCTTTCAGCCATTATTTGTAGTATTCTCTAATAGTTCGTGAATTGTGACACCAGACTCTGGGGTAGTGTTAGATATATCTATATAATTAGCTTGTGGTTCGTTTTTATTTAATTTTTGAGTATTGTATTTGTGGAAATTATTTACATTAAGTTTACTTTAAATTATTTATTCATACTTAAGTAAAAAAATTAAGAAAAATTTGTTAATCGAACTCTAACATTGACTTGCCTAGCAAGTGTGGTGTTAAGCGCCATCACAATTCCTAAAGTTGGAAAATTCAGATAGGGACACTATACGATTTAGTTGATGAGGCTGATAATTGCAAATGAGAACAAAGTAAAGTAAAGAGATTTTTATTTGTAATCCTCTGAGCTAGGAAAATTTGTAGTTGATCATGACGCTTAGAACAATATAGAGGCATTAGCAATTTTAGTATATGAACGGGCAGTTTTTCGAGAGTTAGAATGAGTTACATGATTGTTAGGGAAGGTGAATACTGTTGGGTTTATTTTAGCTTAAAGGAGGGTGAATGAGAAATGGAGAGAAAATAATATATTTGAGTTTTCTTTCTTAACAAAGAAACATTATCACATGTTGAAGGAGGAAAAGATTTTTGATGGGTATATATACAATTGCTTTTCTTTTATCTCTTAAATAGTTAAGAAGAAGGCAGGTCTCGTGTCGTCGTTGTCGCTCGGCTCGTCTCGGCTTCGAATTTGGTCAAATGATTGATTATTTTTTTGGACCAAATTTATTTCTTAATATAATTAATGTATTATTACTTAATCCAAATTATCCGTTTTTTGTAACGAAAAATTAATTTCTCTCCGCGTTTTGACCATTTATGTTATGGACGTTTTACGTGAACAGTCATGACATACCTTTTTCGTTACAAAAAATGGATAATTTGGATTAAGTAATATTACATTAATTATTCTTTTAGATTTTCTCCGAGTTGCACCTTTTCGTTTAACCTCAACATGTTGGCTATAAATAGCATACTATTCTCTTAGATTTTCCTTACGAAATTTTTGAGTTCTCCTCTTCATTTCTGCATTTTTTAACTACAATAAAGCAATAGTAAATGTGATTTATTACCGCTATTTGTATTCATTAAAACACTAGAATTTGTAATACCGTTAGACAAGTGTGCAGTCCGTTATATCATTATCGTGATTAATGAGAATATCACTTTTCTCGGAATATGTTGGTCTGTCTGGTTTTGCGATATACAACTTTAATTAGGAATAACTTTCCTAATCTACAATAAACCCTTCAGATATTCAATCTTTGACGAAATAACCGTAACTGACGTGACATCCATAGTTCATTTTGATAACCACGTGTCACATCCTATTTTACCAATATATTTATGAGGTCGTTTCATGAGAGCGCAGATTTGGATTAAGATTATGTTTTTATTTAATCCTTTATATGATAAATAAAAACTTGACCCCACTCGGGAATGCAATGATACAAGCATGACTATATTAATACTAAAGTAGTTGTATTATTTAATATCTTTATCTTATATTATACAAAACGAAAGTAGAGCCGCGCCCTTAGGAGAAATGCAAACTGCAATTAATTAAGGATATGTAGTGGCTTTTTAGGACATTCAGTGAGACGAAATTAGAATGGGCACAAAGAAGAAAGATCATAATAGATTTGCAAAAAGATTATTTTAAAAAAGAAGAAGAAATTAACACTTCTAGCCTCATGCATGACTATTTGTTTTCTAGACAAATTCCTACTTTGTTGCTTAGATTATAAAATTGATCACACCATATATCTCATACAAAAGTATGTGTTATATTTTTATTTCTTGAATGTTAGTTGATTTTTTATTACAGAGTGGCGTGACTAATAGACGATGCTAATTAATAAAAAAAATTGATTAACGTGAAAATGCATGAAAATTAATGGATTCAAAAGAGATAAAATCTAACAAAAAGATCTTTTCTTCACGACTCACGAGCTAGACGACTGACTTAATTGCAAATACCTTTTTTTCCAACTTCAAACAAATCATGTCAAAAATCGTACTTAATAATGGAAGGGAAGAGAAAAAGATAAAAAGGGAAAAGAAATAGCGGCAGCCACATACTGATTCTTTTGTTTAGATTAATTAAGTAATATAACACATAATAAGATTCCAAAAGAAAATTAAAAACACAAAAACGAAAAAAGTCTTTTTCATTTGCAAGTATAAGATATTACTTTTTACAACGCATGAGGAATAAAGTAACATAGTAAAGTAAAGGGACTTAATTAAACTAAAGATGACCAATTAGAAGAATAAGAAAAAAGAGAAGTAAAGAAACGAAAGACAGCCACAAGCCGCTACTTTAGTATATTTTTATATTTTAACTAGGTCAAGTACATACTTGTATAACTTACCGGATGATCCTACAGAAGATTTTCTCATTATTTTAAGGAAAAGGAGTAGCAAAAGAGAAAACATAAAAGATTGGCCATAGTGTAAGAGAAGGGAAGTTGCATGCATCATTAAGTTGACTTTGACAAAGGCAAAACCACAAAAGAAGAAGCAAAAGATGTTATATTGCTCCCAACAAATTTAGAAAAGTTATGATTCATTAGAATCAGGAGAACCTTTCGCACTTCTAAAATGAAACGCAAACAAAGATGAGTTTAACCGGAGGCGGACCTAGAATTTAAAGTGTCGCGGGCGTTACTATTAAATAAAAAGCTAAATAAATGCTGGAGTCAGATTCGAACCCAAACAGCGCACCAGAAGTCAAGTTATACCTCCCTAAATCAGCCGATGCAGTTACCTAAAATTTGAATCATACCATGCCAATCAAAATATCTAACTATTATTTAAGATATATACATATATTTTTTCGAAGTTACTGGTATTGGTCTTTAAGCTTAGTGTAGCTTAATTTTAAGCTTGGTGTAGCTTAAAGAGAGTGAATAGAAAATGGTGGAAAAAGAAATGGAGGGAAGTGAAATTTTGAATTAGTGCACTTTGTCCCTCATTGGAACATGGAAAGAAAATCTATGTGTATATATAGAGAAGTTCTTCTTCTAGTTCTTAAAGAGTTGAGAAGAAGGCAAGCCTCGCACAGTCGTCGTCGCTCGGCTTCGGCATTGGTCAAAGATTGATTGATTAATATTTTTGGACAAATTCCTTTCAAATTATTTAATTAATTAATTAACAAAAATTCAATCCGGAATAACCCATGATCCGCGACCCGGTCCAGTCCGTTTTTCTTTCCCGAATTATTTTAAATCCATTTCTTAATTTTCCCGCAATATTTACACATGTTCCAACAACTATGGCTGTCTGAAAGGTTGCAAAACCTTTTCAGAAACAGTGCGAAATTGGCTATAAATATGCCTTGAATCCTAGAATTTTAACTTACTAAATTTTCTGATCTTCTTCTTCTTCTTCTTCTGCACAAAATATTCCAGTGTGTTTTACAACCATCAAGTGGTTCGCCAATCACCAGAGTTTTAGGTACTGATACGCTGGTGAGTTAAATCATTCTATCTTGGGAGGATATATTCCAAAACCTCGGGTACTTTAGGGGAATAATTTTCTTAAGGACACACTGTGTATTCAGTGGGCTCGATTTATTCCTATACTGTTTTTCAGAATATTATTTTGACGTTCTAGTTCTACTAACTTTCTGTTTCTGTTTTTTTAGAAAGTTTACTGTTTTTATTTATCTTTTCAGCAATACAAATTTTTAACAATCTTAAGGAAATTAGTTTTTTTTTTAATATTCTGTATTCTGTTTGTGGAGATTAAAATCAGTGTGGTTTTCTACTCCTTCTGAATTTTATTATTCTGATTTGGAGATATAAAAACTTCATCAGAGTTTTGGAATTCAGAAAACGATTTGAAGAACATAAAAACTTCATTGTTTTTTGTGAAACAGTATATAAAAACTTTGGCTTTTATTTAATATACATACTGTTTATTGTTAATTATAGTATTGTTTACTGTTCTGGTTTTGCCATTGATTAAACTCTTCTGTTGTTGACAGTGAGAAATGGCAATTGATAACGGAAATTCTTCTGCGACTGTTGCGGCAACGGCGATAGCCTTGTCAAGCCGGACTGCTGTTCCACCGGCAAAAAAGCCGGGGAAATTTTGTGTAGCCAACTTCAAAGGATGGCAGCAAAGGGTGTTCTTCTGGCTTACCACACTTGATATGCAGAAATTCACTAGTGAAGAACCTCCTGTGCATGCTGCGAACATGTCTGACAACGAGAAGTTCATGATGTCACGACCCAAATTCCCACCCTTTAGGTCGTGACTGCGCCTAACGTTGAACCCGCTAGGCCAGCCAGCGTATAACTTGCAATAGCAATTTAAAATCATTTAATACGGAATGAGACGCTAACTCATCAACTTCAACCAATTTCCATCACATACTGAAATAATAGTGGGACAACCGTTTA
>MDKH01153944.1:0-49033 GCA_005239495.1 Nicotiana undulata | reverse complement strand
GGGGGGGGGGATAGATGTGAGGGTAGGTGGAGTTTAACTTTTTCTAGGGAAGTCATTTTCCCCAATTTCAGGAAAATGAGATATCTAGAAAAATATTTTTCAAACTATTTTGTGCAACCAAACAGTGAATAATGGAAAAATATTTTCTGAAAAAAAAGTTTCCGTCATACCAAACACACCCAAAAACTATCCCTTTTATTTATAGAACTAACTTTATCTAAGGAACTACTGGGTTTTGTTGGCTTAAGAGCGGTGTGAATAGAAAATGGAGAATTTTTTATAATTTCCCTCTTATACAAAGGAATATTATCCCATATTGGAGAAGGAAAAGAGATTTAGTTGCTTTATATACACAACTGCACTTCTCCTAACTCTCAAAGAGTTGAGAAGAATGCAAGTCTCGCACTGTCGTCATTGCTTGCTTGGCTTTGGCTTTTACAATTTGAATTTGATCAAATGATCTAATTGATTAATCAATTTTTTGGATCAAACTTATTCGTTGATACTAATATTTTATTGATGTGAACGTTTGTAACTGTCGCGATCTAAAATCCACTAGTTATGAAGGTACCTAACCTAACCAGCTGGGTAAGTCAACTAATAGCCAGCATAATTTAATTGAGAATAATAAGGGATTAATAAATGAAACAACTGAAACTTTAAACAATAACCCAAGGACTAGTGTTACAACTAATGAGACACTTAGATTTACAAAGCTGGTATTTTTGAAATGCACAAAATTATGTCTAAAGCTACCAAGGACAAGTGGTAGCCATTTCCGAAATGCAGGTACGCCTTCAATGACAACTCATGTCATCCACAACATCTCAGTTCCAAGATCTGCATACGAGGTACAGAAGTGTAGTATGAGTAAAATTAACCACATGCATTCAATAAGTATCATAACTAACTTCAGCGAGGTAGTGGAAGCAAGAATTATAAATGACACTTGTTATCACCTGTGAAATTCATAAATTCAACAATTATAGAACAGGTATATGATCAAATCACGAAGTCACGTGTAAAACCATCTTGGTGCTCACAATTCTTTTCAAAATGTTCTGCTTAGTCAACAAACCAACATACAAGGAAGATATGCAAGTAAATCAGGTAAACAATCAAGGAAATTGCAAGTAAAGATAAAATGCAATAACCAATATCAATTTGTTGTGCGCAACCCGATCGAAATAGAAATCACCTCACGGCTCTCAGACCTACATCATAATCACAGTAATCAAATCAAACCAGTAACCATCTCTTCTAGAGCTCACATCAACTAGAAACCCATCGATTTTTCACCATCAACAGAGAAAAATAAGAGGGTGGCCTAGGGGGATGGATCCATATACACTCGTTACATGGACAACTCACGTGTTGCAGGAAGACTTACATGCTAATAATATCAACTTTGCGAATAACTCACGTGCCAATATCATGAAAGTACAAGAGGGGTTGAATTGACTATTTTTAACTTTTAATCACTGTAAATTAATTAGTTTTCTAATTAGTCTACTAGATGTAAGAGCGAGATGATACGAACAACAGAATTTAAGATGCAGAAATAAAATGTAGGAAATAAATATGCCATTATTTTTATACTGGTTCAGATTCAATGTGAATCCTAGTCCAGTCCCCTTGGGTTACAAGGGAGTTCTCTTTCAGTGAATATATTTCTCGAGTACACAATGAATGGTGTAGTTCACACCAATGACTCAGATTCTACCACACTCGTTTCCTTTTTTATACAATGTCTCACCAGTGTTTTTCTCTCCTTCTTCTCTAACTTGTTACACAACAGATCTAGTAGAGCTACAGTGTTTGTTTGTAGTAGAACAAAGAGAGGGTATTTGGTTCGATCGAAGTATGTGATGCTAAGGTACATAGACGTGTATAAATACTTTGTGAGAGGCTGATTGCTAAAGAGATTTGCCAACCCAAGAGATTTGATCCTTGGAAAGAAATTGATTCTTTCCAAGAATAAGGTTATTCAGCCGCGGGTTTGTCTCGACGAGAGGACTTTAATGACTTCCCTTATACATATCTTGATAGCGCCGAATTTCCTCCTTGAATCTTGGTCCTTGCAGATTTAGCAACTTGATTTATTATCTTGCAAGATCTTCGATACTCTTGATTGATTAATTCCTTCAGTCTTGCCTTGATTGATTCCTTCAGCCTTGGTCATTATCCTTGATTCTCGTTGATTGATTCCTTCAATCTTGGATGCTTTCCTTGATCCTCTCTGATTGATTCCTCCAATCTTGGATGCTTCCCTTGAGTTCCTATACAAAGAACAAATATATTATTGTCATCATTAAAATTAGACCTAACATATCACAACCTGCTCGGCGTGGTCTTATGATCAATATCACAATCCGGTCAGCGTGGTCACGTACTCAATATCATAACCGCCCGGCATATTCATGAGCTACCATTACAAACCATAACGCACAGAGAAGTAGATATACACGAATACACGTACATAATCAATGAACATCAAATTTCGTGCTACTAGACTGGTATGCGTGACATGCTAAGGTGTATGCATGTGCAAAGTGTGTTATCATAACTCAAATTAGATAATTACATTACGAAAGTAGTAATTATCAGGTTCAATTAGGATATTAACCTCTATATAACCTCAAACATGGCTCAAATGGTTCACAACAGAGTTACAAATATGAGAAACATCACAACATAAATCTTAATAATCAATTCAAGGCATGTCATAGCCTAAGCACTACCTCGAGCATGGATAAATACTCTGGTTCTTGTACATGGGCTCAAAGCCCAATACATATGCGCACCCATAATACGTAGTTATCATAAATAACTCCGGCAACTATTGCATCAACCAAGTTTAGGTAAGATACTTACCTCAAGTAATCCAGATCAAATGTCTAGCAAGCCAAAAAAAATACTTTAGAAATGCCATCCTGCGCGAATTGACCTCTGAACTACTCGAAAATCGCCAAAAGCAACTCAAAATCATCAAATCATGCTAAGGGAAACAAACCCAAACGAAAAAGGCCAAATCTTTAATCAAATAATGAAAGTAAACCCAGCTTTCTCCCCAGAACCCGACAAAACTCATAAATTTCAATAACCCATTCAACTATGTGTCCAACCACACTAATTTCAGTCAAATCGGACTCCAGATCAATGTTCAAAACTCAATAATTTATTTTAGAAAAGTTTAGACAAAAACCATCAATTTCTTCTCTTCAAATCCTTAATTTACATTTAATAATCTATGGAAAAGTAATATATATAATATAAAAAAATATAAAATTATTTACCTTCAAGATTTGGGTGTTTATATCCTCCAAAATCGCCTTACTTGTGTTCTAGGAACTCAAAAAGTGAAGCAAATGAACTCAAAATTCCGAAATGTGATGTTTTAATGCATTGTTAGGGTCCTTCTCAAGATCTCTATCACCAGTGTTGTGATCGCTATTCCAAAAATCTCCAGTATAGTTTTTACCCTTTGCGATCGTGGTCAAGTCCCCGAATCGCGATGAACAAATTTTATTAACCTTTCCCAACTCTTCCCAGATAGTCGTTACTATAATGACCATAACATATTGTATTAAACTCCAAATGACAAATAATTTCCTTTTTTGAAAAGTATACACAAAGAGCTACAACTTTCAGTTTAGTTTACATCAAAATTCTTTATAGATTATAAGATATAAGCTCCCAAAATCCGCTTAGTGATAGCAGGAATTTCTTATTCGCGAACACAAAGTTTCCTCTGCGAACGCGATTCACACGTCTAATTTTTCATTTTACTCTTCGCGATCGCGGCCTAGAGCTTGGTGATCGCTATGTATACCCCTATATCCAAAAAAACAGTTGAAAAGAGCCTAAAACTGGTCTGAAACCACCCTGAAACTCACCAGAGCCCCTCAACACCCCGTCCGAACATACCAACAAGTCCCATAATATAAAATGGACCAACTCGAGGCCTCAAATCACACATAATAACATCAAAACCATAAGTCACACACTTAATGGGCTTTTGAATTTTCAACTTCCAAAACTCGTGTCGAACCATATCAAATCAACTCGAATGACCTCGAATTTTGCATAGAAGTTCAAAATGACATAACGAGCCTATTCCAGCCCCCCGAACAAAAATCTGAATCTGATAACATCAAAGTCAACTCCCGGTCAAACCTATTAACTTTCTAATGATTCAAATTGCCAACTTTCGCCAATTAGCGCCAAAATAGTCTAGAAACGTCCAAATGCAGATTCGCGCATACGTCCAAATCCAAATCACTATCCGTACCTAACAGGATCATCAAAACTCCGATTTGGGGTTAAATACACAAAAGTAAAACTTCGTCAATTCTTCCAACTTAAAGCTTCTAAAATGAGAATCGTTCTTTCAAATAAATCATGAATCACCCAAAAACCAAAAACCACGTTTTAATGAGTGCCATCGAACGAAATACAAATGCTCAAAACGGCCGGCCGGGTCATTATATTCTCCCTCACTTAAACATACGTATGTCCTTGAGCGTGACATGAGTCGTTCTAAAGCCATCAAATCACCATGTAACCTCACCATGCACATTCCCAGGGGTGATCCCCCATCACCCTAATCCCTAAAAGTCCATCAACACAACATAATCGAAGATTCTTCCTTCAACCTTATAACCTAATTTCTAACATTCGGAGTCTATTACAAGACTCGATTCTCACATCCCAATGTATAAGTCTAAACAAATTTGTATCAAGGCCATAACCATAAACCAAGATGTAATCACATGATATGCCACATTACTCAGATACTCATAGCAATAACTTCTGATCACAATAGCTGCTCAATAACGAATCCGGTACCGGTAACAAATATCGTATAATTATTGTTTTAACTCTTTGTACACTGTCAATGATGAAAGAAACACATGGAGACTCATAACCACCTATCAAATCAACAAGTCATGGAGCTCTCTCGCCCAACAAGAACCACAACCCAAATTCTAAGCTGACCAATGACATCATCACATCTCCAAACCTACCTTACTCAATCCTAGTAGTGCTTATTCCAGGTTCAATAACCTTATTTTATCCAATACAAGTTGTTTGACCAACATGCCACACCAATATCACCTAGAGCCACATACCATGCAATTCGTGCACCAATAAGCAACAACTCAAATGTATCCAAAAACGGAAAGAGATTCAAACGAGAGGCATGTCCCGCAAGATCAGCATGAACCACCACAAGCGCAATTCTATGAACCCATCACACAATGGAGAACCAAGACACATGAAATCTACCCAAAGGATTATATCCCAACATAACTCTGTCGCAGTCCGAGACCCAACCCTGACACCGCTCCACATGAAATACCCTAAGTCAAAATGCTCTAAATTAACAACTACATGGAGTTAAAAACAACCATACGAAGTGCATGACCATAATCATGGAGGAACAGATAGCACAATATACCAGACCATAACCAAAGTGCAATCAACCATTCAAGAGCCCACGAACTATCTCGCTCGAATTTTTCCACAAGGCCCAAACATAACACATCATGTGTGTAAATAGTCAACAGTCTCATGACCCGTTGAAACATCGAAGAGCAATACATGGAACACAACAGACACAAATAAGATCAACTCTAACCCCTATGACATATCCTTCATAATAACTATGTTAAGTAAACAAATCCGACCTGGTGTAGAATACACATCCTCATCAGACCTACCAATGGGCCCCCAAATCAACTCCGGCCATCCACAATAGATAAATAACTCTCCAAGAGTCCACAATAATCTAACCATAACACATACTAATACCTGTCTAACTTGACCATACCTTCACAGGACGCAACCAAGGAACAATCTGCCTCTAAGAACTCTCCTAGTCTAAAAATCCCTAGAATACATGAATCATCATATCTGATTCCAGCTCCATCACTCAAGCGACTAACATCTCCCTTATATGCAGTCATCTCATGAGAAATACTTCTATAATTCTTCTATGCCACATAGCAAAATCTGATCATCAGCAATCGATCGACTAAAAGAGTATATCAATACCAATGAAGCATCTGTAAGTCAAAGCACAAGGCGTCTTATGAAATGTGCACTTTGCTCAGGAAATATCAAATAGTGCCAGCATTCTTCTAAAGATCAAAAACCATTTGTACTTGTCCAGAACTCATGAATTTCCTTCGAAGCTGAACCTTAATCTTGTACATGAAAACCTCGATCCCACACGTTGCACCGCATCCATCATGCCATAATATGTAAACACAATAATCCCATTATTAACTTAGAATCACAAGCATGGCACTTATTCAATTATCTAGAAACCTACCACTAGACCCTCATCCAAGAGAAAATCACAACACGCAACATACTCCTCATGAATGAAGAGGACATCTGTTCCAAGCCGTGGTTGACACCTTCGAGAACTCTTCGAAACCCATTAGTACATAACCAAGCCATCTGAACTGAATCCCTCTAAGTCAACCAAGTCACATAGGTTGCCAAACCCAAGATATTGCCACAAAAAACCGATAAAGCCTCACCATGTCATAATAACCAAGAGAACCGATCATACCATTACCATACTGATCCAAACTACTACCAAGATGCTCTATTTCTACGAGTTCCTTCCTAATTACCTTAAAGATAACACTTCTCCTTGTCAGTAAACTACGACCCTTAACCCAATGCTCACCATAAGAGATCCAAGCTGTTGAACCAAGTCACTGCATGGTTTTGAAGATTGACAAATGCCTACCTAGTGGAACCAGGTCCATCAGGGTAAACATTATCAAACAGACCCATTGTCACAAGAAGCGCATATGCACATGAGATAAACATGATTTGTGAATTATCTATGAACTAAGAGGTTGTCTCCTAAAGCGAAAAGGTTGCAAAGTGATAAGAAGAAAGAGTTTGAATTCAGCAAGGACAGAAACAATCGAGGAAGTTGAGATGAACACAAACTCTTCCACCAAGTTAGAGTTGCACTAGAACTAAACAACAACATCTCAACTACTGGCGCTATAAAATGTTGAAGCATTCCTGCTGAACATTTGATCGCACAAAGGCAGAAGTGAAACAAGAGCTGAAAGCAAAATTACCAAAACAATTTTGCAAGCAGATTCCTTGTGCGACACAAAAGCTACTTGAACCAGCTAGAAGAACCAGTTCCATCTGTTATCTTTTGGGTCTAGTTGGTTTGTAGTAGGTACTTAAATATTGTATCTTACATCTTTATTAGAAGCAATTGTAATAGGTACACATTGATCAAGTTAGAGTTAACTTGAATTTTGTCGCAATTAGCTAGAGGCTAGTTTGCTACAAAGGGATTATAGTTAGTCCTTAGGTATACAAAAGAGTTTATTTTGTAAATAATGTTTGGCTCAGAATTGTAGTGAAGAGTTTGGGAAAATCCTACTGAGTAGTAGGTCGTGGTTTTTTCACCTTTTGAGCCTGGTGTTTTCCACGTAAATTTTTTTGTGTTCTTTACTTTTCTGCATTTATTATTCCGTAAAAGTACGGGTTGGAACACCTAGAAGAACCAGGTTCTTCTATAAAGACTGCACTTAAAAATTGGACACCACACAAATCACCCCCCCCCTCTTGTATGGTATTGGCGTATAAAACATCAATTGGTATCAGAGCAGGTTATCCTTGAAAAGGCTAACACCTTGGAAAATATCAAAATGAGTGCACCATCTGGAAACTGGGAGGGTCAATCAACTGCAAGGCCACCACTCTTTAATGGACAGTAATACTCTTGGTGGAAGAACAAGATGAAGGACCACTTGATTGGAGAAGACTATGAGCTTTGGGACATAGTCACTGATGGTCCTCTAGCCACCATGAAGAAGACTGCTGAAGGAGTAGATGTACCAAAAACTAGAGCTGACTGCACTGCTAAGGATCTGAAAAAATGGGAGAAGAATGCTAAGGCCAAAAAGTGGCTAGTGTGTGGAATAGGTCCAGACGAGTATAGCAGAATCCAAAGCTGCACCACTGCCAAAGAAATCTGGTATACCTTGCAAGTAGCCCATGAAGGAACACCTAAAGTAAAAAGATCAAGAGGTACTCTAATATACTCTCAGTATGAAAATTTTACTATGAAAGAAGGAGAGACAATCCAAGAGATGTACACGAGGTTCAAAACTCTGACAAATGAACTCAAGTCTCTTAGTAGAGTCATTCTTGAAGAGGACAAGGTGGGGAAGATCCTGACAAGGGTCTTGCCAATTTTCTGGGAAAGCAAAATCACTGCTATCCAGGAATCCAAAAATATAAAAACCCTCCGATTGGACGATGTTATTGGAAATTAACTGCCTATGAACATAGAAGGCAGACAATGAAAATGGATGATCCAAAGAAGGAAAGGAGTCTAGCATTGAGAATCACTGAGGGAGCAGATCTGGAGAAAGATGAGATGGCCATGATCACTAAGGAATTCAGAAACTTCCTCATAAGGAAAAAGGGCATCTCAAGAGGTGGAAACTACAACAAAGCTAAATCTCCATAAAGGCGAGTCAACGAGGGATGCTACAAGTGTGGAAAGACTGACCACCATATCTAGAATTGTCCTCAGTGGGAATTGGACTGGAAAATGGAGAGATTTGAAAGAAGGAACATGAAGAAGGAACTGGTCCAACCCAAGAAAACCACAACAAAGGCTATGGTTACTGCTTAGGGGGAAAGCTCAGATGAAGAATCAGAAGATGGTGAGAATGAAGAACAGGCGCTCATGGCAATTGGAGAATCTGATGAGGAATCATATGAAAAACTAGAGGTAAGTATCTCCCATCTCAAAAACAAAATAAAGTTCCTATCTAAAGAGAAACTTTCTGAGTTGCTACTGGATTTCATGGATGATTTTGAAGAAACAACCAAAGAGAAAGAATAACTCTCTAAAAAATGTACAATGCTAAAAGCAAAACGCATGAACCAGGAAATTAGAGTAAGTGAATATGAAAAGAAAAACACTGTCCTGATGAACCAGGTTCATCCACTTGAAACTGAGATTCTAGAGTTAAATCTGAAAATTTAAAGTTAAAGCTAGGATCCAGTAAAAAGATTGTTGATCATTCTCATACCATGTTAGAAGAAAATATGGGAAAACTAAAAGATAAGATGTATACCAAGGATGAAAAAATAAGGACTCTTAAAGAAGAACTTAGTAAAGTCAAATGTTACGCCCCGCAGTATTACGTCGAGGTTATGTTCTGCAGTAATATATTACGATTGATGTTACGTCCTGCAGTATTAAGTTACGACAGTGTTGTACCCGACAGTATTACATTACGATGATGTTATGCTTCGCATTATTAAATTACGATGATGTTTCACCCTGTAGTATTGTACGTTGAATTTGTCATAAGGCAATTGACATCAGTCCAAGTAAAAGATTATTTGGAGATTATAAGGATTATGCTATTTACAAGTGTCGAATAAATTCGTGAAGGTGAAAGGGGAAACAAGTCAAAGAAAATGAATTTTCATCCATGTTTGGCATGTGGAGGTAAATTACGGGTCGAGTGTTAATACCCGATATTTACGGACTAGTACCATAAAAGGTACCATGTGACCATGATAGTGGGATATATAAAGTGTATTAAGAATAAGTAAAATTTTAAGTAATTTGAGACAATTCTTAATTATACGGGTAATTGATTAATTACCGGATAACGGGACATTACCTACTTAACTAATAGGCGGATAAAGTTTAATAATTTTCACCCTCTCAATACGTGGCAGCTAGCCACATTGTAAGGAAATGACTAAGTCATTTCTTTGTTAGGTGGCAAAATGTCCATTATAACATATTCTGTAAAGACCAAAATAATGAGAATGATAATCATTTCTTACCTCAATAGCTCATTTTGGTCCTTACCTTTACTATCACATAGTAATTCTGCAAGCTCAGAGTCTTGAACAAAGGGGTAAGCAAATCCTAGTAGCTTTTATTGTTTTAATAGCCACAAGAAAAGTTCCTTTTAACCATAACATTAAAATCCAGACGCTGGAGTGCTTTAACAAAATGTTTCCAACCCAAAGAAAAATCCAACAATAATTATTGGAAGTTTATCAGCATACAAATTTTGTGGTTCTAAAGGGGTATGATGAACCCTTTCCCAAGAATATCATATGAATTTTTCCCTACTCCAGGTATGTAAAGGCTATCACTTCTTTCTTTTGGCATGATGCATGTGATACGAACGAAACGTGCAAATGCACAAACTCCATAAATGACTCTATTCATAGAGGTATTAGAGATATCTATGTTCTTGAATTTCCATGTGTCATAATATTTTATCATGTATTCATGGGTCTCAAACAATATGAAAGTTGAAAAGAGTTTACTTTATGATATTACCCAAAGGCAAAATGGTCTTATGAAGCTCTGAAAGATTTTATTAACGTACTTTTCATGCATTGCATTCATGTGCATTGACCCATGACCAGATGGCGTTATATACGTGTATATATGTAAATATATGTATATGAGATATGGTAAAAGATTACGGTGTTATATACGCACCACCACCTGATCAGCTGGTATATGATGATGATGTTGCCCACAATGGCTGAAATATGATTCAAACGGCGTTATATACGCGTATATATGTATGTATATTCAAACGGCGTTATATACGTGTATATATGTATGTATATATATGTATATGGGATATGGGAAAGGATATGGTGTTATATACGCACCACCACCCGATCCGCTGGTATACGATGATGATTTTGCCCACAGTGACCGATATGATGGGATGCCCTCAAAGGCTGATGATGTTATGAAATATGTACCAATGCACGACATGACATTCATACAAATAAGCATGACGCTAAAGTTAATTTATGATTTACAAAGTTATTCATACTTATAGGTTGAGTCATGTACTCTATATTTCTTCCATGTCTCTTATGTATTTATTTATGTGCCTTACATACTCGGTACATTATTCGTACTGATGTCCCTTTTGCTTGGGGACGTTGTGTTTCATGCCCGCAGGTCCCGATAGACAGATCGAGAGCCCTCCAAGTAGGCTATCAGCTCAGCGGAAGATGTTGGTGCACTCCATTTTCTTCGGAGTTGCTTGTTTGGTTAGTATGATTTAGACGTGTATTGTTTGGTATGGAGGGACTCTGTCCCAAACTTTATGACATTCATGTACTCTTAGAGGCTTGTAGACATATGTCGTGCATATAAAGGATTGTACGACCTGGCTGGCCTATGTTTTGAGTTTATAAAGGATTATGTTGGCCTATTAGGCCCGTATGTCATGTGTATGTAATGATGTAGGAAGAAAGATACATCACGTTGGTACTCGGTTGGGTAAGGTACCGGGTGCCCGTCGCGGCCTATCAGTTTGGGTCGTGAAAAAAGTGGTATTAGAGCAGTTCTGTCCTAGGGATTTTACAAGCCGTGTCCAGTAGAGTCTTGTTTATGGGTGTGTCGTGCACCACACTTATAAGCAGGAGGCTACAGGGAATTTAAGATTGTCACTCTTTCTTCTTACTCTAGATCGTGTGGTAGAGCTCACTTATAAGAATTCAAGTCCCGGGCTTCTATTTTTATTCGTAATAAGACGATGCCTACATTCAAAAAGATGAACGATAAGAGATATAGCTGTGTAAGTGTTGAATTAGAGTAACTCGACTTTGTATCATGCTTATGATAAGTAAGTATGAGGTCTTCAACATATCATGTGCGTACTGAAAGGTGTATGCCTCTTGATAAGGAGTCTTAAGGCAAGAATGCCTATCCACCTTTATGGTGAAAGACAATGAGAGATTAAGAAGATAAATACAAGTTTACACAAGCAAAAGAAGCAAGATGAAGAAGAGTACGAGGCGCCCAGTTAATGAAGGTTAACATCGTTTGTAATTGAGGCAGAGGAACGTAAGATTTTTGAGTTATATTCAATAGTAACAGAGGTATGTACAATTGGTCACACCCATTTCAGTTATGCACTGTGGGGGCTAACAAGTGTAGATTAAGAAGAGGACGGGATATCACGATCCGGATGGGGTTAGAGTGGCCCAAAATAGTGAATGGATTGTTTGCTTTTGTCGGCATTTCCGAAGGGTATACAAATGTGCCAATAGATTTTCTTGTGAGACACCTAGATGGTGCACCCTAGAATATTACGATTAGATGTGAATACTAGCATTCAGAAGATAGACACTGAAAGCCTGGATGGGATAAATATTACCTTAAGTGTGGCTCTCATCCCTAGTAGAATGAGGATGTTGAGCAACCCAAAGATCCATAGGATGGAGCAAAGGGAAGCTAAAAGCGAAAGAATGTCGTATTGAAGTTTTCACAAGAAAAGGGATATGCAGAAATATTAGCATAGTAATGAGAAGAGAGATAAGGAAGCATTATGAATAAAATGTGATACATGGATGAAAACAGTAGAGTGTTACAGAACCTATAGTCAAATGAAAGAAGAGACGAAAGGTGATGGGCATTAAGACAACAAAAGAGTATAGGCCATAAAGTTATATCCTCATTTCGAGAAGTTTGTGACTCCAACGCGACTACCAGAGGGGAGAGTTAATTCCCAGAGTAACAGAAATCAGTATGGACTGGCAAACAAGATAAACTAAATATGAATTAGGGACTGAATGATTGGGAAGTACTCGGCATCATGGGAATTTCAGATTTCAATCCAGTGGTAATAGGAGGGACCACATAAGAAGATTCACGATGAATTCAGAGAATAGTCATTCAGGGAGACGATTCCCTAGAGCAAGCAATGTGAGCAAAGTTAAGCTTAAGAGACTGTATGTGCCAGTTATGCTAAGTATCACCCTCGCAAGTAAGGGAATTTGTCATCCTTGGTACAGAGGAATTGCCTCAAGGCGAGTAAGGATCATTGATGTTGAGAAACGACGCCATATATGAAAAGGTAAAACATCTATAGGTAGATCCTCGTGGCTTCATCTTTTAGTACACCCCTAAAGGGGGGAATATGGAGTAACGTGGCATTAAGTCAGAATTAAATTTTTCTAGTAGCTACGAAATGGTAAAGGAAAAATGCGATAAGTGAAAGAGGAATGAGACGGCACTTATCCAAATCTTATAGATACACTACGATTCAAGAATACTGTGCAAGCACGACGTCAAGGAGAGGAAGTAAAGGTTCCTGCCCGAGCTGTTATTAATAAATAAGGAGTCAGTGCGAGACGTAAGATAAGACAAAGTAAATAACCCAAGAAAGATTACAAGGAATATTAATGAGAATGGACCAACGAGTAGTTAGTAATTAGTCAGGAAGATCCCAGTTATGACTAAACAGGAGGTTACAAATGAGTCATAAGATCGGTTGAGATAAACATAGCATAACACAACATGGAGAATTCAGCCTCGAAGAATATCATTATAATACTTGAGATACATTCAAACAAGAGTCGGGGGTAGTTAAAGGTATCGTTTGAGTGTTACGAGGATAAAAGAAAGTGCCACTAAGAAGGCAATTAAAATATCAGTTCAAAAACAACCATACGAGCACAAGGGCGTGGAGATAAGTAACTACGGATAAGTATAGGCAAGGAAGGACATCAGAAGGTCTGTCGAGTATACGATGTAATAAGCTCACATCTTTACAAGAGTCAGAGGGTCTTCCCTAAGTACTACGATGAAGGACTAGCTGAGGAAATAACAACAACCTAAAGAGGAAATGGTCGTGTGACAACAGTCTCAAAACAACATTGTATGCACTCCCTAAGAAAGTGACATCTATAGTGGCTAATGAACATGGAGTAAAATCAGAAGTGATATTCAGGATCATATGAGTTGTATGGAATTTCAATATATATGGGCACTAAGATAAGCTAAGTATGGACGGAACAAGGGGTAAAAAGATCTTGAAAAGTAATAGCTTACGTTGAAAGAAAGCTAAGATGGAACAAAAGAATTATTTGATCAATGATCCAGAGTTAGTACGTTATGGATACACTCAAGATTTTGGAGCATTACCCAGGCAGCATATTTGTTGACAATCATACGGCCACAGAAGACTCCAGTATAAGTTTAAAGAAAGAATTAAGCTCAGGGCATAGACAAAGGATTGAATTGTTAGAAGATTGTATCATGGATATTCCATAACGCCTATGAAAGGCTAAAGTAATAACGGATATCATGAGCCACATATCGAAAGATAGCTTAAGCCTATGTAAAGGCTGATCAGAAGGAAGAGGAAACTAAAGAATTACATCACCTAAGTAAATCAGGAGTCTGATTATTGGACCTAGAAAAACATTTATAGAAGTTGTGCTGGAGAACATGACAGAATCACTCTTAATATCAGATGTTCAAGAGAAATAACACAACAACCATAATCTATAATGGCTCTACAAGGAAGCCAGTTAGAAGTAGTACCAGCCTCATAAGAAGTCAGCACGAAGTTCCCACCGGATTATATATATACCAGAGGTGTGAATATATTAATAAGAGCTTCAAGTTATGGACGTGAATTACACCTAGGTGGAAGGGAGGTCACGAAATATATAGAAAATACAATGCGAGATTTTAAGGTAAGTAAGGTAAAGGTGAACAACGTACGAGATACTCAAATGCAAAAAGTTGTGAATAGTCCATATTTTGGATAGAAGGCTATAAGAACGGGAATCCAATAACCGGGAATGATAGCGGCATCGTCAGCGGCATGTCTTCCAACCTATGGTTTCTAAGTAGTGAGAGATCTAGTTAAGAGAATAGAGAAAAGTTAAAGATGATGTGATGTCTCGCTTGACGTTCCAGAATAACATAAGGAAATCTACGATGCAAGCAAGTTGAAGGAAAGTTGCGAGTAGTATAAATGGATATGTATAGGTCGCAAACTAAAGTAGGGTAGAGCGACAAAGTTTTAACGAAACATGAGTAAGGATGAGGAAAGGCAAGTGAAAAGGTGACGAGAATGGATAAGTCTTCGGTATTAAGTCCATGGAAACAAGAGAGATAATGGTTTATCTAAGTTATTGAAAGTTCAGTATAGCCTGAATGAATTCAAAGGAGTCTAAGATTAATAGCATTTAGAAGGAATGAAATGCTGACCTGGTAATAAAATGAGGGTATAATTGTGACAGATAAAGGATGACGTTTGGGCCCTCGTTTGAATAATGATATGATAAAAAGAGAAGGAGAAAAGATTTCGCTGGCGGCACGAAGTTAGGATACCCCCATAAGATGAATCATATTGAGACACTATGAAATACGATTATGGGAATCACTTCGAATATTCCTTGATGTAACGTAAGCCCTAGGGGAAAAGTATTACGTAAGAAGTCTCAGGTTATCAGTGGTATATTGTAGATCAATATTGAGGTGAAAAAACAATGGATGGACAAAAGTCATAAAGTATGACATGAGATTAGATTGTCATTCTAAAGATGAGCAGTAATGAGGAACCATTAAAGGACTTAAATTTATACATCCGGAATAAGCAATGAGAGTAATATGGGATTTGGTGGTAGATCTCAGCAACGATAAATCAAAGTAAGAGTTATGGCAGTAAATTCATACGGATGGCTAGACGAACCTATGAGATGAGATATAGCAATATTCGTGAATTCAACAAAGTACCGAGCGAATAACTTCAGTATACTCATATATTCCCAAAGGGACATATTACCAAGCTCTACATATGAAGCCTAGATATTGGGAACACTTACAAGGTCAAAATTGTACATGCTACATGATGAAAGGTAGCAAAAGTTACGAGATTGGAAGGATCTCGACTACAAGTTGTGGTGTGAGAAGGAGGCCTAAGAGGGGAATGCCCTGGACTTTGGACTTATTTATGGAATAGTCGCCTAGATGGCAAGGGAAGTTCTAAAGTATTCGGAAGACATAAGTTATGAAAATGATAAGTGCATCAGTCAAGATTTATGGACGAATGTTGCGCCCCGGAGTATTACGTCGAGGTTATGCTCTACAGTAATATAATACGATTGATGTTACGTCCTGCGGTATTAAGTTACGACGGTGTTGTACCCGCCAATATTACATTACGATGATGTTACGCTTCGCATTATTAAATTATGATGATGTTGCACCCTGTAGTATTGTACGTTGAATTTGTCATAAGAAAATTGACATCAGTCCAAGTAAAATATTATTTGGAGATTATAAGGATTATGCTATTTACAAGTGACGAATAAATTGGTGAAGGTGAAAGGGGAAACAAGTCAAAGAAATTGAATTTTCATCCATGTTTGACATGTGGAGGTAAAATATGGGTCGAGTGTTAATGCCCGATATTTACGGACTAGTACCATAAAGGGTACCATGTGACCATGATAGTGGGATATATAAAGTGTATTAAGAATAAGTAGAATTTTAAGTAATTTGAGATAATTTTTAATTATGCGGGTAATTGGTTAATTACCGGGTAACGGGACATTGCCTACTTAACTAATAGGCGGATAAAGTTTAATAATTTTTACCCTCTCAATACGTGGCAGCTAGCCACATGTAAGGAAATAACTAAGTCATTTCTTTGTTAGGTGGCAAAATGTCCATTATAACATATTCTGTAAAGACCAAAATAATGAGAATGATAATCATTTCTTACCTCAATAGCTCATTTTGGTCCTTACCTTTACTATCACATAGTAATTCTGCAAGCTCAGAGTCTTGAACAAAGGGGTAAGCAAATCCTAGTAGATTTTATTGTGTTAATATCCACAAGAAAAGTTCCTTTTAACCATAACATTAAAATCCAGAACGCTGGAGTGCTTTAACAAAATGTTTCCAACCCAAAGAAAAATCCAACGATAATTATTGGAAGTTTATCAGCGTACAAATTTTGTGGTTTTAAAGGGGTATGGTGCTACCTTTTCCAATAATATCACATGAGTTTTCCCTTATTCCAGGTATGTTAAGGCTATCACTTCTTTCTTTTGGCATGATCCATGCGATACGAACGAAACGTGCAAATGCACAAATTCCATAAATGACTCTATTCATAGAAGTATTAGAGATATCTATGTTCTTGAATTTCCATGTGTCATAATATTTTATCATTTGTTCATGGGTATCAGAAAAATATGAAAGTTGAAAAGAGTTTACTTTATGAAATTACCCAAAGGCAAAATGGCCTTATGAAGCTCCGAAAGATTTTATTAACGTACTTTTCATGCACTGCATTCATGTGCATTGACCCATGACCAGATGACGTTATATACGCATATATATGTAAATATATGTATATGTGATATGGGAAAAGGTTACGGCATTATATACGCACCACCACCTGATCAACTGGTATATGATGATGATGTTGCCCACAGTGGCTGACATATGATTCAAACAGCATTATATACGTTTATATATGTATGTGTATTCAAACGGAGTTATATACGCATATATATGTATGTATATATATGTATATGGGATATGGGAAAGGTTATGGAGTTATATACGCACCACCATCGGATCAGCTGGTATACGATGATGATTTTGCGCACAGTGGACAATATGATATGATGGGATGCCCCAGACGCTGATGATGTTATGAAATATGTACCTATGCACGATATGACATTCATACAAATAAGCATGACGCTAAAGGTAATTTATGATTTACAAAGTTATTCATACTTATAGGTTGAGTCATGTACTTTATATTTCTTCCATGTCTCTTATGTATTTATTTATGTGCCTTACATACTCGGTACATTATTTGTACTGATGTACCTTTTGCCTGGGGACGCTGCGTTTCATGCCCGCAGGTCCCGATAGACAGGTCGAGAGCTCTCCAAGTAGGCTATCAGCTCAGCGGAAGATGTTGGTGCACTCCATTTGCTTTGGAGTTGCTTGTTTGGTTAGTATGATTTAGACGTGTATTGTTTGGTATGACGAGACTCTGTCCTGACCTTTATGACATTTATGTACTCTTAGAGGCTTGTAGACATATGACGTGTATATAAAGGATTGTACGGCCTGGTCGGCCTATGTTTTGAGTTTATAAAGGATTATGTTGGCCTATTAGGCCCGTATGTCATGTGAATGTAATGATGTAGGAAGAAAGATATGTCACGTTGGTACTCGGTTGGGTAAGGTACCGGGTGCCCATCGCGGCCCATCGGTTTGGGTCGTGACATAAAACATGAGTTAGATCAAACTTGTAAATGGAATAAATTTTCTGATGCCTTAACATGGCTTCAAGAAAACCATAGTAGCAACCGGAGAGGACTTGGCTTTGGGAGTCAACTACCCAAGTGGGATCCCAAAAGCAAGTATCTCACTCTCCCTGAGAATAAAATATGCACTCATTGTGGTAAGACTGGTCATTAGAAAATTG
This sequence comes from Nicotiana undulata, assembly GCA_005239495.1. Lineage (NCBI taxonomy): Eukaryota > Viridiplantae > Streptophyta > Magnoliopsida > Solanales > Solanaceae > Nicotiana > Nicotiana undulata. The sequence goes on along the minus strand of MDKH01153944.1, from coordinate 30,713 downwards.
AATGTACTGCAAAAGAGCAGGCCAGTCGAAGAAATGAGAGTTTTGTTAAAAAGAAAAACTGGTTACCAAATTGGGCCAGAAAAAGCTTAATTCATCCTTTCTCTCATAGAAAAGGACCCAAACTAGTTTGGGTTCTTAAAACTAACCCCTAATTTCTTTTTGTAGGTTCAAGTGAGAGGAAGCAGCCAAATTGTGTACTTGGATACTGGCTGCTCAAAACATATAACAGGGAACAAGGAACAGTTCCTTTCACTTGAAAAACTCAAAGGAGGAAATGTCTCCTTTGGAAATAGAAAGAAAGGTGAAATTATAGGGGTTGTTAAGGTAGGTAAGGATGAAACACGTTCAATTGAACATGTGTACTTGATAGATGGCTTGAAATACAGCATGATCAGTGTGTCATAATTGTGTGACAGAGGTAACTTGGTTGCTTTCACTTCCACAACATGTTTTGTGATTAACCTGCTTACTGACAAGATTGTTTTGCAGGGAAAAAGAATGAATAACATCTATGTCATAGACTTGTCCACGCTGTCTGAAAGTGAACTCGCTTGCTTAAGTGTGTTGGACAATGATCCCCTCCTTTGGCACAAAAGACTTGGTCACGCGAATCGGAATCATCTTAACAAACTAGTCTCTAAGGAATTAGTGGTAGGGCTACCTAACATTAAGTTCAAGGATGACAAAGTTTGCGAGGCATGTGAAAGGGGGAAGCAGGTAAGATCCTCATTCAAAAGCAAGAAAATGGTCAGTACCACCAGGACGTTGGAACTGGTTCATATGGACTTATGTGGTCCTATGAGAACTCTGAGCAGAGGTGGTAAGAAATATGTAATGGTGCTAGTTGATTATTACGCAAGGTTCATCTAAAGATGAAGCATTCGATATGTTCACTTCATTTGTTAGAAAAACTCAAAAACAATTGGGAAATCAACTAGCATCAATATGATCTGATCATGGTACTGAATTTGAGAATGCAAAGTTTGCTGAGTTCTATGATGAACATGGCATCAATCACAACTTTTCTGCCCCTAGAACCCCACAGCAAAATGGGGTTCTTGAAAGAAAGAACAGGATTCTTGAAGACATGGCCAGAACCATGCTTCTTTCTAGCACATTACCTCACAGCTTCTGGGCAGAAGCAATAAGCACTGCATGTTACATAATAAATAGATGCATGACCAGGCCACTGATAGATAAAACTCCTTATGAATTACTTAAAGGGATAAAGCCCAACATATCCCACCTTAGGTCTTTCGGATGCAAGTGCTTTGTGCACAACAATGGCAAATATTCCCTAGGTAAATTTGATCCCAGAAGTGATGAGGGAGTATTCTTGGTATATTCATCACATAACAAAGCTTATAAAGTTTATAATAAAAGAACTATGTGTGTAGAAGAGAGTGTGCATGTTGTTTTTGATGAAACTAACACTTTTTCTGAGATACAGGAACCAGAAGATGAGGAGCTTGGACTGGTCAGAAGCAGTGAACAAACTGAAGCAATTATGGAAGATGGAGCAGGTGATGGACCAGGTCCAACTACCCCGAGCAACATGACAGGGGGAACTCAACAGCAAAGTACTCTGGACCTTGGCCCTGATCATGTTCCACAACAACAAGATATCATGGTATCATCTAGAAGTGAAAAATTGGTGCTCAAACCACACAGATATCAAAGTTCTCACCCTCTTGAGAACATCATAACAAATTTGACATCTGGAATCAAAACAAGATCCTCTTTGAAAAATCTGTGTGCGTTTGATGCCTTTCTATCCTTGATTGAACCAAAGAACATTGGTGAAGCCCTAAAGGATGCTGAATGGTAAATGCCATGCAAGAAGAGCTTAATCAATTTGAAAGAAGTCAAGTATGGCACTTGGTACCCAGACCACTAAACAGATCAGTAATTGGCACCAAGTGGGTCTTCAGGAACAAACTCAATGAGGATGGAAATGTTACAAGAAATAAAGCCAGACTGGTTGTCCAAGGATATAGTCAAGAAGAGGGAATTGACTATGATGAGACCTTTGCTCCTGTGGCAAGATTGGAGGCAATCAAACTTCTTATAGCATTTGCTGCACACATGGAATTCACTCTCCATCAGATGGATGTAAAGAGTGCTTTCCTCAATGGCTATCTAAAGGAAGAAGTATTTGTAAAACAGCCTCCAGGTTTTGAAAGCAAGGAGTCACCTGACCATGTATACAAACTTGACAAGGCTTTGTACGGACTCAAACAAGCACCAAGAGCATGGTATGAACGACTATCAAAATTCCTGCTAGAACATGGATATAAACGAGGTAAAATTAACAGTACCTTGTTCTTAAAGGAAAAGGGTAAGGATCTCCTGGTTGTGCAAATATATGTGGATGATATCATATTTGGGGCGACCTCTGAAAAATTGAGTAAGGAATTTGCTAAACTTATGGGGAGTGAGTTTGAGATGAGTATGATGGGTGAGCTAAACTTCTTCTTAGGCTTGCAAATCAAGCAAAACTCAAATGGAACAATGATCCATCAACAAAAATATGTGAATGAATTAGTCAAAAGATTTAAAATGGAAGACTCAAAGGAAATTGACACCCCCACAGCCACAGCCACAAAATTAGATATGGATGAACCTGGTTCATCCGTTGATCAGAGCTATACAGAGGGATGATTGGGTCTTTATTATATCTCACTTCTAGAAAACCTGATATTGTGTTCAGTGTAGGACTGTGTGCTAGGTTTCAGGCAAATCCAAAGGAGTCCCATCTAACTGCAGTGAAGAGAATTCTGAGATATCTGAAAGGCACTACTGATTTATGCCTTTGGTATCCTAAAGGTAGTAATTTCGACCTTGTAGGATATGCTGATGCAAATTATGCAGGCTTCCTGGTTGACAGGAAAAGTACTTCAGACATGGCTCACTTTTTGGGCTCTTGCCTTGTGTCTTGGGCCACCAAGAAACAAAATTCAGTAGTCTTGTCTACTGCTGAGGCTGAATATGTGGCTGCAGCCTCATGCTGTGCTCAGTTGCTATGGATCAAGCAACAACTCATGAACTTTGGTATAAAGGTTGGATGCATTCCTATTTTATATGATAACACTAGTGCAATTAGTATGACAAAGAATCCGGTTCATCATAAAAGAACCAAGCACATAGATGTTAGACACCATTTCCTAAGGGATACTTATGAAAAAGGAATGATCTCAATTGAATTTTGTGCTACGAACAAGCAAATTGCAGACATATTAACTAAAGCACTGAGTAGGGAGCATTTTGAGAGAAACCGGCTTGAATTAGGGATGATTAAGATCACCTAATTGAAGAACAAAAAAAAATTGAAAAATTTTAAAAAAAAAAATTTGGCTAGAAACACTAAAATAGATCATTAACCAGACTAATCATTGCTCAGTATCATGACTTCATTGCCATGCTCTCTTGCCATGTATTAATATGATTCCCTGGTTGCTAATGATGTTTTTCTATCTTTGTAAATTGAGGCATATTAAAGACTATAACACGATGAACCTGGTTCATCGCTGCTGGTTCATCTGACTGACAAGGTACGTGCTCATCTCCATACACTTATTGAATTAATTATAGTCACACATGAGTAGGACTATATCTATATTTGGTTCATTTCAAATTCTCTGCACTTATCCTTAAATGAACTAGTTTCAAGAAGTCCTATCGTATCTTAATTAGCCTAGATTTAGGGATTCCTAACCGTCTAGTCAATGACACTCCTACAGCGATTAGACTCCCACTTGACTAATACACCTGACCGTTTTACAATTAATAACCACACCTTTAAAAAGCCATTATTACCTCCCTTCTTCAAAAGTATAACCGTCGAACTGAGTTATTCATTCCTCTCAAACCAAAACTGATCAACTTTCCTCTTCCAAATTCTTCATAAAAATGTCTTCACAACCAGCTGTTTCATCTTCCTTCTCCACCCATGATTATGAGGATGGTGATTCTAGTTCTAATTCTCCATCAGTATACATTTCACATTCTCTAGCTAGATCTTCAACCCCCCAAAACCCTCCAGTTCTTGAACCTACTCCTGAACCTACACCTAACCCTACTCCATCCCCCAGGGCACGTAGAGTGAAAGTTTTGGCCAGGAAATCAGTTTCTTCTGGTTCTCGTGCTAAATGCTTGGAAGAAATACTTCAAGCTAGCAAGGTCCAAGATTCTGAATCCTCCAGTGAATCCTTTAAATCCGCTAATGAGGATGAAACACCTGGTTCATCTAACACTGAACATGGAAATCTTGAGATTGGCTCTGCATTTGGTATGACTGAGAACAAATTTGTTTTGGTTGGGTCGATTGTGGATGTAGAGGTGCCAGATAGGCGGAGAAAACTTGGTAAAAATATAAACCTTGAGAGAGATAGAGAAGGGAGCTCAGTAAGGGGATCTGGGAAGGACGGTGCCACTCTGGCTATTTGTGGCCCCGCTCCTGTGATTGATGAAGAAGGAGTCACAACTTTAGGGGGAAGCATTTCTGGAGAAGCAGCAGCAGGACTGGAAAGCCTACAACAATTAGTAGATGAACCTGTTCATCTATTGAGGAGATGCTGGCTGAGATGCTGAGGAAGGTGGGGGAGTCCTATAATCCCAAAAAGAAAAGAACTCCTAAGTCCAAGAAGTCTACTACCCCATTTCCACCAAAGAAGAGGAAAGCATCATTATCAGCTGATGCTCCTGTCCCAAAGATTCGAGCTACAAGAAGTGTTGTCCGGCAAGGAGAGGAAGAATTGGAAAGAGCTCTGAGAGAGAGCAAAAAGAAGAAGGCTGCCAAGGGAAAGGCAAAAGTAGGAGAGCCTATTGAGTCAGTTATTGTTGATGATGATGCGATGGACCTGGTCCATCATGAGGAGCAGCCTGCTCCAGTTGTGGTTGAGACACCTAAACCCAAGAAAGCTAAGGCTTCTTCCAAGAAGTCAGCTTCTGCGTCTGCTACACCCTCAACCATTGCAAAGAGGATCAGATCTGAGGCAAGGAAAGTTAATATTACTGATGATGAGGAATGGAGTGGAGGAGAAGAGGAAGAGTCTAGTGAAGAGACTGACAAGATCACCATGTTTGGCAAGCGTACTATATTAAAGGGAAGGCTAGTTAGAGACCTTGAGGAATTAGGAATGATTTTCTTGATGAATACCCTAGACGTGCAAGGGTGGAAGGACATGGTTCTTCACCTGGAAGGAAGGCTGGCTAGAAATGCGTTGGTTGAATTTATGGCCAACGCAGTTGTCAAGGATGGCAGGGTAACTACCAGGGTTTATGGAGTTGAAATCTCCTTTGATGCAAAGGAGTTGGGGGAGATACTGAATATCCCTGCTGAGGGTTATGATGACTATACAAGGCAAAGATGGACTAATCTGGATGGCATGTCCTCAGCTCTCAACATCACCAAGTTTTTCTGTGAAAATGATCAAGAACCTGAGCCCAGGGCAGTTTTCAAGAGTGAGATGCGATCTCAGCACAAACTATTCTTTGAGTTTGTGATCAAGTTTCTGCTGCCAAGACAAGAACGAAGGCACATTGCCAGCTATATGGACCTCACCTTTATGGAATGCTTGTACAGGGGTAAGCATATCAATTGGTCGGCTTTCATTATCCAGCTCTTGGACAGAGTTGTGAATGGAACCAAGGCACACGCTATACCTTATGGATTTATTCTGACTGTTGTGCTTGTCCACTTCAAGGTTCCTATGAAGAAAGCTGAGATGGCTAATGCTAAGGACTATTTTGGGAAGAATACACTACTGACCTGTGACTACATTGTAAATGTTCCTGAGGATGAACCTGGTTCATCTAGGAAAATTCCTGTTAACAGCAAGGTCAGGTCACTTGTGTAGGAAGGTTTGATAAAGGATGCGGAGATCCTTCGATTGATTTCTCGCCTTATTGAGGTTGAAGCTGATCGGGATGCTCTCAGAACTGAATTAGCCAAAGAGAAGGAGAAGAATGAGGGTGTTCTTCAACAAATGCTCTCTCTTCTTCAAGCCAAGACCACAACCTCATATGCCCTTTCCCAGCCTTAGGAGTCCAGTGCCACCAAAATCCTTTCAATGCCCAGTTTGGGATTTTATCTTGTTATGTTTTTGCTCATGGTTGCGACTGTCTTTAATTATTTTGTGTATGGTGCTTGATCTAGGATAGAATCAATGAATTTGCTTTTTGGTTATTGATTTTTTCTTAGTTTCTTAAATAGCTTACATTTGATTGGTTTCTTTTGATGATTTATCATGCTTTGCACCTGTAGTTGCCTCAATGGCCATGAGTAATTATTAATAACTCTGGTAAGTTTATCATTTTGCAACTTTTCGATGATGCCAAAAGGGGGAAGATATGTGCTTTTCAAAAGATTTTTGTGATATTTTATAACCTATTGAACATGCTCTCTCTATGATGAATGCTTAAAACTTTACAAAGTGTCTATGTTGGACTGAAGTATGTATAGGGTTGAGCATAGAGTTTGTCATCATCAAAAAGGGGAAATTTGTTGAACCAAGTCACTGCATGGTTTTGAAGATTGACAAATGCCTACCTAGTTGAACCAGGTCCATCAGGGCAAACAGTAGCAAACAGGCCCATTGGCACAAGAAGCGTATATGCACAGGAGATAAACATGATCTGTGAATTATCTATGAACTAAGAGGTTGTCTCCTAAAGCGAAAAGGTTGCAAAGTGATAAGAAGAAAGAGTTTGAATTCAGCAAGGACAGAAACAATCGAGGAAGTTGAGATGAACACAAACTCTTCCACCAAGGAAGAGTTGCACTAGAACTAAACAACAACATCTCAACTACTGGCGCTATAAAATTTGAAGCATTCATGCTGAAGATTTGATCGCACAAAGGCAGAAGTGAAACAAGAACTGAAAGCAAAATTACCAAAGCAATTTTGCAAGCACATTACTTGTACGACACAAAATTTACTTGAACCAGCTAGAAGAACCAGTTCCATCTGTTATCTTTTGAGTCTAGTTGGTTTGTAGAAGGTACTTAAATATTATATCTTTCAGCTTTATTAGAAGCAATTGTAATAGGTACACATTGATCAAGTTAGAGTTAACTTGAAGTTTGTCGCAATTAGCTAGAGGCTAGTTTGCTACAAAGGGATTATAGTTAGTCCTTAGGTTTACAAAAGAGTTTATTTTGTAAATGTTGTTTGGCTCAGAATTGTAGTGAAGAGTTTGGGAAAATCCTACTGAGTTGTAGGTCATGGGTTTTTCACCTTTTGAGCCGGGTGTTTTCCACGTAAAAATCTCTGTGTTCTTTACTTTTCTGCATTTATTATTCCGCAACAGTACGAGTTGGAACACCTAGAAGAACCAGGTTCTTCTATAGAGACTGCACTCGAAAATTGGACACCACACAAATCACCCCTCACCCCCCCCCCCTTGTGTGGTATTGACATATAAAACATCACAAGCTTACATGGTTTCTAGTTGCATGATGTATTACACTCTATAGATATATGTAAACCACTGTATTTCCCTTTTAAGCACCCCAATTAGCACAATCGAGATACCTACTCTAAAGAGACCTTATGTGAATCTGAAGTTGTTTCCTTAACCTCTCTGATACTGAAATATAGAACAACAAATGATACAGATTTATCGCAAGTCTCGGCACCTTTCAACGCAAATCTCAGATCGTATCCATTTACAAATCCAGAAATTCCTCAAATGCCATATATGAATCTTGAATCCATTAGAACCATATCGAAAGTCATCCACTTTTCTCTAATCTCAATTGCACTGCTCAAACGAGCCGAACCACCGGTGCTCTATTAGAACCAAACACCCAAGGAAGTTAATGCAACTGAGTGACCCTTTTTTTCTTAGCACGTTGCATCCACCACGAATAACAAACCAAAATCATTCCAAGATTTCCATATATCTATAGCGTGTAATACATCATGCATCTAGAAATTTTCTTGCTCAAGTCACCCTCAAAACCAACCTCTTCAAATCATAACTGATCCATAAACATGCCTCATGCCAAATCTAAAGTAACGTGTAACTATGTAAGTTGATCGTCGATAGAAGACTCCCCAACTTTGGCTCAAAGCCATAGGACACAACTTCTGATAACCCACAACACCTTTACTCCATAACTTCCATGATCTCGCATCGTAATCCAGCCAAATCCTTCATGAACTCATGTAGCACTAATCATAACATATCTCAAATCATTTGTTAAACTCACATTCCTTCTTGTGCTAGTCATGCAAACTTCCTCAAGCGATCCAAACTCAAATTGCAACACCTGTAACCCACTAGTAGAAAGAAACTCTCCACAGAAGCATCATAAGAATCATGCGACCTCAAAATATCATGCATGAGACAACCCACATGTTTAGCCTCACACTGGCATCTCTCTATGTCCGTTCATGGACACAACCACAATGAAATCACTAAATCTTCCCAACTCTGAACCCATCAACAAAATATAAGAATACACTTTATTCCACAAATGAACAACAGAAAGATCCCTAATACACTCGTAACTCAGGACTATACAATATATCAACGCAGAAGTCAAGCACCCAATAGTCCTTTTCACATCTCAGGAAAACTCTTCTCATCACATCCAAGCCATCAGAACACAACCCCCATCACATTATACTCATTATATAGTCATCCAACCACTCATTGAGCCAGAAATCCCACTCCTAGGGACACTATCGGACTTACAAGTCTAAAAGCACATACTCACACAACCTAAACCATCGAGCCCAAGCTGCGGTCTGAACCCGACCTCAAGTCCTCCAGACTGTCCCATCTTCACAACATAAAGAATACATCTCACACCTTATCCATGACATCACAAAGTGTTGAGTCATAACCGATACTGAGCACTCACATAACATACTAGTGAGTGGAAGGAATTCAAAGAGATACGCTTCAAGCTGAATCAATGTCGCACGATAAGGAAAGAAAAATGGAAAGTTTATCTTAGATGCCATGTAGCCTGTCAAAGATAGATATGGATGTCATCATACTGATCCGCAAGACTCTACTAGACACTTGCTTATGACTCGTAGAAACTATGAATCTAGAGCTTTGATACCAACTTGTCACGACCCAAAACTCACTAGTCGTGATGTCACCTAACCCAATCCTCTAGGTAAGCCAACTAACAGTCAATATAATTCAATAGAGAATAATAAGGGATCAATAAATGAATAAACTGAAACTTTATACAATAACCCAAGGAGAGGTAGTACAAGTCATGAGCCACTAAGACTTAGATTTACAAAGCCGCTATGAAATAAATATAACAATTATTTGAAATGTACAAAAATAGAAATTCAAGTCTAAAGCTACCAAGGACAAGTGGTAACCCTATCCGGAACACAGGTAAGCCTTCAATGCCATCTCCCGTCATCCACGGCATCTCAGCTCCAAGATCTGCACACGAAGTGTAAAAGTGCAGTACGATAACAATTGATGCCATGTACTCAATAAGTATCATAACTAACCTCGGCGAGATAATGGAAGCAAGAGTTATAAATGATACTCGCTATCACTTGTGCAGTTTATAAATTCAAAAAGTATAAAATAGGTATATTATCAAATAAGAAAATCATAGGTAAAACTGCCTAAGTGCTCTCAATTTTTTCAAAGTGTTCTGCTCAGTGAACAAGGCAACATATAAGGAAGATATGCAAGTTAATCAGGTAAACAATCATGGAAATTGCAAGTAAAGATGAAATACAATAACCAATATCAATCTATTGTGGTGCGCAACCTGATCCAATTAGAAACCACCTCACTACTCTCAGGCCAACATCAAAATCTCAGTAATCAAACCAAACCAGTAACCACCTCTCCTAAAGCTCACATCAACTAGAAACCCGTCGGTTTCTCACAATTCGCATATACACTATCAAGAGAGAAGCATGATAGGGTGACCGTAGGAGGATGGATCCATATTCACATGCTACATGGACAATTCATGTGCTAATAATATCAACCACACGGACAACTCAGGTTCCAATATCACAATTCGTCTGACGTGGTCATAGGCTCAATATCACAATCCCCCGGCGTGGTCATATGCTCAATATCACAAACCGCCTGACGTGGTCACGGGATACATGTCCAAACCACAACACACAGAGAAGCAGATATACAAGAATACATGTACATGATAAACACACATCAAATTTCATACTCATGGACTGGTATAAGAGACATGCTAAGGTGCATGCATGTGCAAAGTGTTCTATCATAGCTCAAATCAGACAATTACATCACGAAAGTAGTAATTATCAGGTTCAATTAGGAGATTAACCTCCATGTAACCTCAAACATCGCTTAAATAGTTCATAATAGAGTTACAAACATAAGAAACATCACAACATAAGCTTAACAATCTATTCAAGGCATGTCATAGCCTAAGCACTACCTTGAACATGGATAAATACCCTGGTGCTTGCACATGGATTCAAACCCCACACATATGCGCACCCATATCACGTAGCTATCACAAATAACTCAGGCAACTAGTGCCTCAACAAAATTTAAGTAAGATACTTACCTCAAGCAATCCAAATCAAATGCCGAGCAAGCCAAACAATACTCTAAAAATGTTACCACGCATTAATCGACCTCCGAACGACTCGAAACTGGCCAAAAGCAACTCAAAATCATCAAATAATGCCAAGGAAAACAAACCCAAACAAAAAGACAATTTTTTAATAAAATACTCCAAGTATACCAAAAAGTTAACATGGGCCCGTACCTCGAAACCCTACAAAACTTACAAATTTCGATAACTCATTCAATTACGAGTCCAACCATACTACTTTCATTCAAATCTGACTATGAATCGTTGTTCAAAACTCAATAAATTACTTTCCGAAAGTTTACACAAAAACACTAAATTTCTTCTCTTCAAATCCTTAATTTAGGTAATAATCTATGGAAAAATAAAATATATAATCAAAACAAAGATAAGACTACTTACCCTCAAGTTTTGGGAGTTTATCTCCTCTAAAATCGCCTTACTTGTGCTCCACAAACTCAAAAAGTAAAGAAAATAAAATCAAAATTCCGAAATTTGAATGCACTGTTAGCGGTCCTCCTTCGCGATCATAGTCACCAACATCGAGATCGCTCCAAAAATCTCCATCACAGGTTTCTACACTTCGCGTTCGCGGCCATGTACACGCGATCACGATGAACAAATTCCATTAATCCTTCCCAACTCTTTCTAGACAACCTTCAATATAACAACCATAACGTTTTGTACAAGATTCTGAATGACAAACGGTTTGCCTTTATGATTACAACTGTCTAAAATTCTTATAGATTACAAGATATAAGCTCCCGAAATCAGCTCAGTGACAACCAAAATTTCTTCTTCGCGAAGGTGAAGTTTCCTCCGCAAACGCGATTCACATGTCGAATTTTCCATTTTACTCTTCGTGATCGCTGTCCAAAGCTCCATGATCGCGATGTATACCCCTGTAGCCAAAAATCAGCAGTTGAAAGGGGACTAAAATGGTCAGAAACTACGCTATAACTTACTCGAGCCCCTCGGGACCCCCGTCCGAGCAGACCAACAAGTCCCAAAATATAACATGGACCTATTTGAGGCCTCAAATCACACATATTAATATCAAAATCACGAGCCGCATCTCAAATCAAACTTAATGAACTTTTAAATTTTCAACTTCCAAAACTCGTGCTGAACCATATCAAATCAACTCGGAATGACCTCAAATTTTGCACACAAGTCCCAAATGACATAACGAGCCTATTCCATCTCCCGGAACAACAATTCGAATTTGATATCATCAAAGTCATCTCCGGGTCAAACCTATGAACTTTCCAAACCTTCAAATTACCAACTTTCGCCAATTTGAGCCAAAATCTTCTAGAAATATTCAAAATGCAAATTCGGGCATACACCCAAGTCCAAAATTACTATCCCGCGGACCTCACGAAATCATCAAAACTCCAATTCGGGGTCAAATACACAAAAGTCAAACTTGGTAAACTCTTCCAACTTAAAGCTTCTAAAATGAAAATCGTTCTTCCAAATAAATTTTGAATTATCCGAAAACCAAAAGCGACGATTCACACAAGTCATAATACAACATACGAAGATACTCATGCCTTCGATCCATCAAACGAAATACAGATGCTCAAAATGACCGGTCAAGTTGTTACAGTAATGATAATTTAATTTTTCTCAGTTTGAATTTTTCCGTTAAAATTCGAAATTGGCCATAAAATAGTCATTTCGCAAACAATCACTTTTGAGTTGCAACCTCAAAGGAAGAGTTGCAACTCTTCGGTTTTAACTCAATCAACTTGTTATAAATACCTTCAAATTTTTCTTATGAAAATTTTGAATTATCTTCTTCCTTCTACATTATTTTCTAAAATAGAGAAAATAAAGCAAGTGTGATTTGCTACCGATCTTTGAGTTTGTTGGTTACTTGAGTTTGAAATATCGCTATACTTGTGAGGGTAATCCGTTCTATCTTGGAAGGAAATCGAATAGTAGGAAGGGATTACGTTTCTTGAGGAATGGAAACTGCCCAATATGATTCACTTGAAATACGAACTAAATTAATGATTTCATATGCTTAAATTTCAAGAAGGTGGAAGATTCATGTTCAATTTAGAAGTTATAATTGGATGTATTTCATATCATCAGGTGGTTTATAATAGCATTTTGTTGCACTTCGTTCGAGCCGTATCATAAATGCAAATAAAGAGGCTCCTAATTTCTATATATGAATGATGAAAAGCTGTCATTACCGCTAATGTCATTTTTCATATTACCGTGTCTAATTCAGCGTTTGGATCTAAGAAACGTGAGATTTGAAAAAAAAAAGTTGGAAAATTGTAATTATGTTTGGATATGTATTTAATTTGAAAAATAATATAGCAGTATTGGTAAAAATCACTTTTCCAGGTTTGAAACTCATCTTCAAATGTTTTTGAAACTTAACTTCAGAAATTCAATAAATTATATAATCAAACTATATTATATTCAAAAGATGAATTTCGAAAGAAAGAAAAAAAAAATGGAAAATGACACACTTACTCACAAAAATAAAATTATTTACCCTTGTCTACCCATTTATTTTTCTACCCATCAAACTAATTATATTTTCTACCCATAGTAGTTTTTGTGGGAAAATTTCTCTTTTTTCTCTAATTCTTTTTTATTTCTATGCTTCTTTTCTTTTTCTTTTTCCTTTTTTTTATTTCTTTTCTCCTTTTTTCTCGTTTTCTTCTTATTTTTGTCTTTCTTCCTTTTCTAATTGCATTTAACTTCTTTTCTTTTTATTCTTTTTCTCTTCATAATCCAATTTCATTTATTGTTTTCATTATTTTTTATTATTCATTTTTATACAATAAAAAAATATAACTGATATAGTAAATATTAATTCACCTTTTTTTAATATAACTAGTATAATATACCTTTTTTCTCATTTTTTAAATTCAACTATTAAACTGAAATAATATCAGTTGTCACTTAATCTAATTCACTGAATATCACACTGACTACTGTTGAGCATCATAAATTACATAATCAGATTCCAAGAATCAACACGTGATTGCCATGCAAAATTTGATCTCCTTCCCTACAAATATCAGTACACACTCTACCATTAGTAGTAATACAACTAGTCGTAGAGCAAGAAAATATAATCTACAGCAACCAAATCTCCATATATACTAGTTAGAATAAAAATAATAATAAAATATTAAAAAATCCAATAAAAGTATAAGTTGCAAAAAAGACTTCTAGTACCATGTGATACCAATATGGTATATATGTATACCAACATAGCATATGATTTCTCCAGAATATTTCTACAACTATCTGCGACAATAATACTGTACCGAAATATTAAAGGACACAATAAAAGTATGAGAAAATTATATGCTCGTATTGCAAGCTAAATATTCGCAAAACAACTTGCTCATTCTGTATACTAACAGGGGTATATAGTTGTATGGGGTCGTTCCAACAACTGCCTATAACTATAAAATATTACGTCACACACATAATTTATGTCCATTGGCACTCACGAATTCCACCACTGCAAATCATGTTCATATAAATAATTTCATAATAGAATTCACTTAAAATGCAGCTAAAACAACCAAAACAGTGTTCAAACTACCATATGATACCAATATGGCATATAACTATACCAACATGGTATACAATTTTGCTGGTTAATTTTCGGCAACTATATGGCTATACTACTATTACATAACGCACATACATAAAGAGACAAATTAAAAAAACAGTGTACCATATAATAAAATATTTTAAGATATTGTACTACATTACTATTATTAAGAAAAAAACAAATATTGTACCAATTAAATGCGGCTAATACAACCAAAAAATGATTCAACTAGCATATGATACCAATATAGTATATAGCTATACTAATAGGGTATATAGTTGAAATGAATTGTATACCAAAATGGTATATTTGTATACTATTTGGGTATACAATACAAATTCGTCTTCTTCTCTGGTTCAACTATATTTCAACCCAAATTTCTAAAATCTACTACAAAATCTCTACCAAACTGATTCAAACTTTAATTACAACCTCCAATCAACTTTCCAAACAAACACATGCAGGATCGGATCAAAACAATTAAAAACTCAAACAGACCAAATTATGAGTTTCAAGCTTCAAGGTCCTTCAATGGTGGATCTAAATTGTTGTACAATATATCTCCAAAAACTAGCATCAAAGGTACAATCTACACATCAAAGAATAATAACTAACGAATTTCAATAGTAAAACACTATAAAAAATCAGATCTGACATTTTGAACTCATTCATATGGAGTTTCAAAATTTTTTTCCAAATTTAAAATTACATCCATTTCAAGATACCTGTGACATTGCATAGTAGGAAAATAGATAGCAAATATAAAGACATGCCAGGTTTGTTGCACTATAAAGTTAAAGGAAAGAGAGGAAGCATATATTGGCCGGCCATGGATTTCTATTTTAAGGCTGCAACAACTGTTTATGTGTCCTACCACTGGAAAGAGTGTGGGAATAGATATATTCTTTCGTTATTCATCAATGAGAATGGTATGTAATTTGTATTAGTAATTTTTTTAATAGAATAAATGAATAAGCGGGTAAATAGTTTGGGCCCTATGGGTAGAGGTAGTAAATAGTTTGGGTCTGGCATTAAAGGGTAAATAGTTTAAAATTAATGGATATAAAGTGAGATTTTCTCAAAAAAAATAATATGTATGGACAAGTGGGTCGTAAGACTACACCGGCCCATGCCATGGTGGTATAAATAGCACCGGGTAGCCAATTTTCGATTTAGTAATTGAAAAACATCCAATGTTTGCAAAATTATTCAAACATAACCACTATTTTGTTGCAACACGAAAAATTCCAGCATAATATACTGGAGATTGGAATACCTGTGTATGAACTCTAGCATAATATACTAGAACTCCAGCACACAGAAAGTTCAGTATAATATACTAGAGATTGGAGTGCTTACCTGTGTATGAACTTCCAGCATATTATGGAACTCCAACACATTGAAATTCCAGCATGTTATGGAGGAAGTTCACACGTATAAAATTCGAACTCCCACTATAATATGCTGGAATATTTTTCGGAATTTGGACAGTGTTTTTATTCAGATTTAACTTTACATGAAAATGACTAAATTTGGATTACTTTTCAAACTGTGGCTATTTTGCAATTACCACTTGCTATTTTCGAATTTCACCCCTTAAAAAGGAGCTATTATCATGTTCATTATAAGGAGCTATATATTATGATCATCTTTTAAAGAGTCATATAGTTCAGTATACTGATAATATGTAATGAAATTTACGTTATTAGATCCCCTTGACCTATAACAACATGTAGCTCTTCATAGCAAGTTTGATCATAATATGTAAAATAATTTATAACCTACCATAACTGATTAAATTGCATGTATAACATTATACAAAGTTTTATAAAAATAGGTTTTAAACCATTTACCGAAGTGATTGTTGAGTCATCAACTAATTGGTCGTGTGGTCTTTCCACTTATAGAAAGAGCTTGCCTTCTGCAGCCTCATTTTCCATTAATGTCATTGAACATTGTTGAGTAAAACCATCAGAGTCTGAAACACATTATTGGCCTATATAGCAAGCCTATGCTATAATTCCACTTTTCGGATTGTCATTGCTTCTTTGCTTTTTTCCTTTAAAGCAAATCTCTTCTCTTTCTCGTGTAATTAGAAACTCTAGAACCTCACATTGAGTATCTTAACTGTACCTAAATAATAAAAATTCAGATTGCTGATCCCATTTTCTATGGATAATTACCTATAATTATCTTTAGACAAAGTAACTGATAATGTGCTTGTATAGAGACCGAGTCGATGGTAGGATATGATTCCTGATGTAATATATGTGCACATGTTCATTAAATTCTGGTGGTCTCATTTTTTAAGGAATTCTACTGCTGTTATTTGAAAAATGGGGCCAATATATAGGCCATCAACTTTTCTCTCGCAGCCTATAAAATGCGACCCTCCAATTAGACCTGATTCAAAAAACAACATTGTCCTCGTAAAATCAAATACTTTTAAGCCATGCAACCCACTGATGTCACACAACTCTATTACCCTTCTCAATTAATCCCCAACTATACTAATTACACAGCCACATTTCAGTCCAATATCAGAATCTCTAGCCCTTTGTATGATCTTCAGATCGGTCCTCCTCTTCAAGAACTCAATCCACAAACAACTAATAATTATTTCAACTGCAACTATTCAACGTGTGATGAAACTGATGATCAGCAGCTACTGACTCTAATAAATGAGCGGAAACAAAGAAGAATGATATCTAATCGAGAGTCGGCACGAAGATCACGCATGCGCAAGCAGAAGCACCTCGACGAGCTATGGGCCCAGGTCAGTGGTCGATGTTTAGTTTACATGACACTCTTTCCTTTTAAGTGTATTCGGCCAAAAAAGTAAAAATAATTTAACTTTAAACAATTTATTTTATTTTTAATGACAAACTTTTATATCCACTGAAATTTTATGTGATGTTTAAGACCGCAAGTTTCAAAATATTTCGTTTTTCTTAAATGTCATGATCAACCAAATTGTGTCACATAAAATGAAACAGAGTAGTTGTATATATCATGTTTTAGATCTGTATATTCTATGAGTTTAAAACCGAATTGATCTCGTAAAGATTGAATTCTGGATCCTCCTTTAATACAGGTTATTTGCCTCCGGAATGAGAATCACCAGCTCCTGAACAAACTTAACCATGCCTCTGAGAGCCATGATCAAGCACTTGAAGAAAATGCTCAACTCAAAGAAGAAACTTCAGCACTTCGTCAAATGGTTACTAACATGCAGCTCTTGAATAGTCCTAATTATCCTTGCTTAAGAGATGTTGATGATGAACCTTGTAGTGGTTCATCTCAAAATGAATAGCAAATTATATAATTGGGTGTTGAGATGGTGGGAATAATTTGAGTTTTTCCTTTATCTCTTTTGTTGTTGAGGTCAAGGCTATGATTATTGTTTTCCCTTTTTCTTGTTTCAGTGCTATAATAACTTCTTGATATCCCTCTTTCTTTCTTGCTGCCTATTACCTGAAATGTGGTTTAAAGCCTCATATGTTGTAGTGACTACCATATATATATTTTCATCATGAAGTGAGAACGCAACAAAAGATATTTTCTCTGGTTCATGTTAATGTTATGTAATACGCTTCTTATAAGATCTTTATATACCCAGAAACAAAAACTATATTTAATAGTTTTAGTTATAACAACATTCATCAAGACTACTATTTATCTCTCGTTGAATATTCACTTAATTAACACTTCACTAATCAGCTCTCTTTTCGGACCGAAGATTATTGACCAAAAATTACTGACCGAGTCAGGCAATAGGTGGATGAAGGGTATTTTTAAAACTTTTTCAACAATTTAGGGGCATTTTTAACCCTTTTTCCTTCTAACAATTACTTTTCAAGAAACCAACCGCCTCGTTCGGTTTCCTATTAAAATAAATTAAAAAGTATATTCGAAATACCGTCTGATTCGGCTTTAATTTTTTTCTTACGAATTAAAAGACAGAGTAGTTTTTAGTACCACCTAGTGTTTTTCCGATCCAGCCAATTTGATCGAAATTTTTTATTTTGTGTCTCTTGTGTGAAGCCTCCTTCATGTCTCACAACTTTGTGGTTCCAGAATTTTGTGGACCCAAATATATAAAATATGAGTCCTCAAATGTGTGAGATAAAAAAATGCATCACACACAACTAATGTCAATTGTGTGAGACACACCATAAAATCAGTCAATTTGATTGATTTGTTATCAGTATTCCTTTCAAACCCGACAACATTAGATAGGTATTTTCGATCAGAAAAGGCTATTTTCTTTATAGCGAAATTACCTTTTTCAACGAATTTTACATTTTCTAAAGCCTCATGTATTCAATTTTCCGACAATTTTTTACTGGAGTTAATAAATAGCAATCGACCCATACAAGCTATGTTCACAGATGCCAGCAGATGATGCCTAACTCTAGTCAGCTATATTAATAAAGCTGTGATGAGTCTTACAAGGAAAACTAAGAGTAAAACACAAGAGAAATACACAAATGTAGCTCCTTAAATGGAATATAGGTGAACGAGAACACAATGGACAATTAGGGTGTATGATAAGAAGGAAAGCATCCCTTCGTCTATAGTTGAGATCTCGAGTTTTAGCCCTATCGAAATAAAGAAATCTCTGATAGATAGTGTTTTTTTTTAATTCGCCTTATACATGAAAGAAATTTGAATTAGTCGAATCAATGTAACTAGATATCAGAAGAATATTTAGAAGATCTTATGTGATCACTTGTATATATTACAAAATCACAAAGATATGTTTCCTTAGTTATAGCAATCAGATCATAGAGATATCTTTCCTTAGTTGAAGTAGTATCATCTGTAATAAATTGTACATATATGTTTCCTTACTTATAGAGGTACGACTTGTATAGGTATTATCAATGAAAATAACACACTTGGGAAATCTTATTTTACATGGTATCAGAGCACGTTAAGAGATCCTGAGATTTTATTTGTTCAGCCATGGGGATAGAAGGACGCACTGATAAAGGCATTGGAGAACAAGCAAGTCTTCCTCAACTCAAAGTCGCAGATGCTTCTCCCTATTCCCTGCATCCATCCGATCACCCAGGTTTGATTTTCGTTACCAACTCTCTTAGTGAAAATCGAGAAAACTATTTCACTTGGAGATGAAGTTTTTTGAATGCACTGCACTCTAAAAACAAAGCTGGATTTGTTGATGGGACAATCAAGAGACCGAAAGAAAACTCTCAGGATTTTTAGTCGTGGATACAATGCAACGCCATTGTACTTGTTGGCCCAAGAAAGGAAATAGTTTTGAAGATTGACAAAGGAACTCCGAGATGAACCAGGTCCATCATAGGTGACATAGACCAGCAGAGTTAAAAGCACATGAGATGCACATGCAGGAGATAAACGTATTTTGGTGAAAGTGAGATATCTTAAACGAAATTGGAGAAGGACTCCTTATTCAATAAGAATAGAATCTAAGATAAGGAATGATTTAGGAGTTGAGTTTGACTAGAACTCTTTCACCAACGAAGAGTAGCATTAGGATTCTAGTTAATTCCTTATCTACTAAATCCTATATATATTGCAGAATGTTCTTGTTGTAAACAGACGCACAAAAGCAAAATTTATCAAAAATTGTGAGCAAAATTCGTGAAGAAAATTTGCAAGTAGTTCGAGCCAAATTGGAGAGTGTGAATCTGGAGCTACTTGAACCAACTAGAAGAACCAGTTCCATCTGTTGTCTTTTAATCTAGTTTATTTGTAGTAGGAAATTACAACTTGTACCTTTCATCTTTATCTAGAAGCAATTGTAATAGGTACTGAGTGTTCAAGTTATAGCTAACTTGAAGTTTGTCGCAAATAGCTAGAGGCTAGTTTGCCACAAAGGGTTAGAGTTAATCCTTAGGTTTACAAAAGAGTTTATTTTGTAAATGTTGTTTGGCTCATTGTTGTAGTGAAGTGTTTGGAGCAAATCTTACTGAGTAGTAGGTCGTGGTTTTTCACCTTTTGAGCCAGGTGTTTTCCACGTAAAAATCTCTGTGTTCTTTACTTTTCTGCATTTATTATTCCGCAATAGTACGAGTTGGAACACATAGAAGAACCAGGTCCTTCTATAACTACTGCACGCGGAAATTGGACATCACACAAATCACCCCCTCTTGTGTGATATTGACGTAGATAAACATCAATTGGTATCAGAGCGGGTTATCCTTGAAGAGGCTAACACCTTAGGAAAATATCAAGATGAGTGCACCACCTGGGAACTGGGAAGGACAATCAACTGTTAGGCCTCCACTCTTCCATGGCCAGTACTACTCCTGGTGGAAGAATTGGATGAAGGATCACTTAATTGGAGAAGACTATGAACTATGGGACATAGTAACTGACGGTCCTTTAGCCACCATGAAGAAGACTGCTGAAGGAGTAGATGTGCCAAAGGCTAGAGTTGACTGCACTGCTGAGGATTTGAGAAACTAGGAGAAAAATGCTAAGGCCAAGAAGTGGCTTGTGTGTGGACTCGGTCCAGACTAGTATAACAGAATTTAAAGTTGTACCGCTGCCAATGAAATTTGGGACACTTTGCAAATGGCTCATGAAGGAACATCTCAAGTGAAAAGGCCAAGAGGAACTTTACTATATTCTCAATATGAGAATTTCACCATGAAGGAAGGAGAGACCATCCAAGAGATGTATACAAGGTTCACTACATTGACCAATGAACTCAAGTCTCTTGGAAGGGTCATTCTTGAAGAAAACAAGGTTGAGAAAATTCTGACAAGGGTCTTGCCAGTCTCTTGGGAAAGCAAAATTACAGCCATTTAGGAATCTAAGAACATTGCAACTCTTAAGCTGGATGAGCTGATTGGAAATCTCACTGCCGATGAACTTAGAAGGCAGACTATGAAGATGGATGGTCCCAAGAAGGAAAGGAGTATGGCACTCAGAATCACTGAAGGAGTTGATCTGGAGGAGGATGAAATGACCATAATCACAAAGGACTTCAAGAATTACCTAATGAGAGCAAAGGGTCCTTCAAGAAGTGGAGGCTACAACAAACCAAGGGTTCCTGAAAAACAAACCAATAAGGGGTGTTACAAGTGTGGCAAGACTGATCACCACATCAAAAACTGCCCTCAATGGGAAATTGAATGGAAGAAGGAAAGAGCTGAACGAAGGAACAAGTTCAACCCAAGAAGAATAAAGGATCAACAAAGGCTATGGTTGCTGCCTGGGGAGAAAGCTCAGATGAAGATTCAGAGGATGAAGATGGATATGAACAAGCACTTATGGCAATTGGAGAATCCGATGAGGAATCTAAGGTAAGTATAATTCATCTCAAAGACAAGATTACATTTTTGTCTAAAGAAAGGCTATCTGAGTTACTCCTAGATTTCATTGATGAATTTGAGGATCTAAACAATGAAATGAAACAATTGTCTAAAGAGTGTGTGCTTTTGAAAGCTAAGTGCAAAAATCTGGAACTTAGGGCTAGTGAAAGTGATAGTAAAAATGTTGAGTTAAAGAACCAGGTTCATGAACTTGACACCACTGTCCTAGAGCTAAGATCTGAAAATCTAAAACTGAAATTAGGAACAGGTAAAAACAAAGCTGATAACACACAACTTACATTAGAAGAAAATCTAGGAAAAATGAAAGACGAGTTGTACAAAAGAGATAAGTAAATAAGAGTCCTTAAGGAGGATCTAAGAAAGGTCAAGCATGAACTAGATAGAACTAGAAAATGGAACAAGTCTTCTGATGCTTTGACATGGCTACAGGAACATCATAGTAGCAATAGAAGAGGACTTGGCTTTGGGAATCCGCTACCTAAGTGGGATCCTAAAAGCAAGTACCTCACTCTTCCTGAGAACAAGATTTGTACTCACTGTGGTAAGAATGGTCACTTTAAAAGTGAATGTAATGCAAAAAAAATGGCTAGTCAAAAGAACAAAAGTTTTGTTCGAGGGAAGAATTGGCTACCAAGTTGGGCTAAAAAGAATTTAATTCATCATTTTCTTATAGAAAGGGACCCAAACTAGTTTGGGTTCCTAAGACTAAACCCTGATTTTCTTTTGTAGGTTCAAGTGAAAGGTAGTAGCCAAATATGGTACATGGATAGTGGCTGCTCAAAACATATGACTGGAAACAAGGACTAGTTCCTTTCACTTGAGGACCTCAAAGGAGGAAATGTCTCCTTTGGAAATGGAATGAAAGGTGAAATCATTGAGGTTGGTAAGGAACAAGATGACGAAGAAATTGGGTTGGTCAGAAACTCAGTCCAAACTGGAGTAACTCTGGAGGAAGGAAGAGGTGATGGAACAGGTTCATCCATCCCGGGAAACATGATAGGGGGAACTAAACAAACTAATTCCCAAACCTCACTGGAACCTGTGCCTGATCTTGTTCCACAGCAACAAGGCATTGAAGGAACTTGAAGGAGTAACCAGTTGGTTGTGAAACCATGCAGATATCTTTACAAAAGTACTGAGTAGAGAGCATTTTGAAAGGAACATGTTACTATTAGGGATGGTTAAGATCACCTGATTGAACCAGTTCAGAATGTAAATACATGAAAAAAATTAAATGAAAACAAACAAAAAAATTGGCTAGAAAAGTCTGAAACTGGTGTAAATAATCAGATTAACAATTGCTCAGTCTCATACTGTAAAAAGTATACTCTTAGGCCATGTTTTGATATGACTCATTGATCACTAATGAATTTTTTTTCTATCATTGCAAATTGAGGCTTGATCAAGAGGATTCTAAAATGATGAACCTGGTTCATCGTGCTGGTTCATCTGAAAGGCGAGGTATGTGTTCTACACTCTGCACACTTTGAAATACTAATAATTAAATCATGAGTAAAACTCTGCCCAAACTCAAAATCTTTTCAAAACCTATCCAGTTGACTTTGAACCAGTTCCGTTTTAACAAGAATCCTCACCAAATTAAAATACCTAGATCTAGGGAAGCCTTAACCGTCAATTCAAAACTGAAAGTTCATTCAAGCCATCCCCTCCCTTACAACACCATTCCCAAATTTCTGATGACTCAAGTAACATCTATCCCAAACCTTTCTTCAGAGATCATCTTTGATGTTGCTGAAAAACTTAGAAAATAGGTTCATACTGGTTGGATCTGTGAAGGATGTGGAACTGCCAGAGACAAGAATAAGAGGTGGTAAAAAAAATTGAAAAAGAAAAAAAGAGAGAGGGAGTAAGGAGTGAAGAAAAGGGAACAGGGTGAATTTGTAAAAATGGCTATATGTGGTGCTGAGCCAGAAAAGGAGGAAGAAAGTAGCAAGAACGTAGGGGGAGGTGAATCAGGAGAAGTCACTGAAGGGTTAGTAAATTTAGGAAAGCACACAGATGAACCTGGTTCATCTACTGAGGAAGCCCTAGCGGATCTGCTGAAAACGTTAGGTGATAATTACAATCCAAAGAAGAAAAGAACTCATAAAGCTCAAACGTCGGGAACATCAAGAGAAAGTAAGAAAAGAAAGGTTGCTCCTTCTGAGACTTCTAATATTTCTCTTTTAACAGGAAGAACTACAAGAAGCAAGGTAAAGCAAAGTGAGGACGAGTTGAAGAGAGCTTTAGAGGAGAAAAGAGTGGAAAAAGGGAAAGAAAAGGTTGTTGAGCCTATTGAGGTTGTTGAAGTGGATGAGATGGACATGGACCATCAAGGTGAAAAAGTGGCAGAAGTAGAGGTTCAGACCCCTAAGCCCAAGAAAGTCAAGACTTCCTCAAAGAAGTCTTCATCTGTTTCTAAGTCCGATGAACCATCTATCTCGGCTAAAAGAACCAGGTCTGCAGTTCTTCCAAGACTTAATTTCCTAGCCTGCCTAGAACTTTCAGTGACCCAGATTCAGGATTTTTAGTTTGTTGCTCATGTTTTAACTATTTTTGTTTCATTTTGTGGATTGTGGCAGAATCATATTTTCTCTATCAATGAAATCTGATACTTTTTTGCTCTGATTCAGTATCTCTATTTCTTTGATAGTTTAAATTCTTAGTTGATTATTGATTATTAATCCATGATTGCATATGCAGTTGCCCAAGTGGCCATGAGTAAGTGTTAAAAATCTGGGATTCACACAACAGATTTTGCAACTTTTCGATGATGCCAAAAGGGGGAATATAGATTGTGCTCTGAACATGTGATATTTATAACCTAATGAACCTAGTTCTTTGTGATAAATAATTAATACTCTAATATGTGTCAATGTTGGACTAAGCTGAAACAGGCCTGAAGCACAAAGTTTGTCATCATCAAAAGGGGGGAATTTGTTGGCCCAAGAAAGGAAATAGTTTTGAAGATTGACAAAGGAACTCCGAGATTAACCAGGTCCATCATAGGTGACATGGACCAGCAGAGTTAAAGGCACATGAGATGCACATGCATGAGAGATAAACGTATTCTAGTGAAATTGAGATATCTTCTGATCGAAAAGATTGCAAAAACGAAATTGGAGAATGACTCCTTATTCAATAAGAATAGAATCTAAGATAAGGAAGGATTTAGGAGTTGAGTTTGACTAGAACTCTTTCACCAAGGAAGAGTAGCATTAAGATTCTAGTTAATTCCTTATCTACTAAATCCTATATATATATTGCAGAATGTTCTTATTGTATACAGACGCACAAAAGCAAAAATTTATCAAGAACTGAGAGCAAAATTCCTGAAGAAATTTTGCAAGCAGTTCGAGCCAAATTGGAGAGTGTGAATCTGGAGCTACCTGAACCAGCCAGAAGAACCAGTTCCATATGTTGTCTTTTAGTCTAGTTTATTTGTAGTAAGAAATTATAACTTGTACCTTTCAGCTTTATCTAGAAGAAATTATAATAGGTACTGAGTGTTCAAGTTATAGCTAACTTGAAGTTTGTCGCAAATAGCTAGAGGCTAGTTTTCCACAAAGGGTTAGAGTTAATCCTTAGGTTTACAAAAGATTTATTTTGTAAATGCTGTTTGGCTCATTGTTGTAGTGAAGTGTTTGGAGAAAATCCTACTGAGTAGTAGGTCGTGGTTTTTCACCTTTTGAGCCAGGTGTTTTCCACGAAAAAAATCTATGTGTTCTTTACTTTTCTGCATTTATTATTCCGCAATAGTACGAGTTGGAACACATAGAAGCAACTAGTGGCTCAACCATTTTCTCCCATGATTTTCTAATGGGACTTGATGACACATATTCAACTGTGCATTCTCAAATATTAAGCTTCGACCCATTGCCAAACCTAGGAAGAGCCTATGATATCGCGGCTCAAGAGGAGAAACAGAGGTTTGTTGCTGCAAATCGCACACCCACTATTGAAGCAACTGCCTTGCTGACTAAAGGCGTTGAATCACGACAAAGGAAAAATGAAGATGGGTGTCAACATCAATTTTCACCTTGCATACATTGTGGGAGAACAAATCACAACAAAGATTATTGCTTCAAAGTGATTGGATATCCTTCATATTGGCGCAAACCGGGAAAGAAAAATAGCAAGCAGACCAATAATGACCAGATGCAGTCTCGTGCGCATCAAAATTACCATAGGGAATCAAATCCACTCCCAAGTGTGGCCCTGGCTGCAACTACTGAAGGGCCTATGTCACCAATACCAGGTTTGACATATGCTCAACACCAGCAACTATTAGCACTATTGGGAAACCAGGGAGCTTCTACAGGTAATCTATCAGTAAATGTGGCAGCATCTAATTTTTCAGGTAAGACAAAAGAGGAGTGGATAGTTGATACGGAGGCTACAAACAATATAGCTCGTGACATAAATTCTTTGTCAAATAAAATAGTTCGTCCAGATTTACCGCCAGTGCAAATTCCAAATGGTGATATGGTGAAAGTTCATATCTTGGGCCAAGTGGCTCTTGGGAAAAGATTGATTCTTGAACATGTTCTTGGAGTTCCTGATTTTTGTTTTAATTTATTGTCAGTTAGCAAATTGACAGATGACTTACAATGTACAGTAACCTTTTTGCCTAATTCTTTTGTGATTCAGGACTTACCTTCGAGGACGCCGATTGGAATGGGTAGAAAGCGGAATGGTCTTTATTACTTGGAGCCGATGGAAGGGGGGCAAGCATTGATGGTGAAGAAGTCTGTTAGTGCAAGTTTATGGCATCAACGATTGGGGCATTTACCAATAAATCGTATTTCTCTAGTTCCTAGTTTATCTGTTAGCCTTGATGGTAAGAAAACTATGTTTTGTGATGCTTGTTGTAAGGCAAAACAGGCATGAATATCAATCCCCATTAGTATGATTAAGACAAAGCATGCTTTTGATTTAATACATTGTGACATTTGGGGGCCATATAAGACACAATCTCTTTGTGGATCTCATTACTTTCTCACTATAGTTGATGATTTCAGTCGAGCAACATGGGGTTTTCTCCTGAAGAATAAATCAGAAACTAAAGTCTATTTGTTATAATTTTTCAATTGGGTAAACACGCAATTCAACTTGCGAATTAAAATCCTAAGAACAGACAATGGACTAAAATTTAAGCATGAAGATTTGGTGTCACATTATTTTGATTATGGCATGGAGCGTCAAAGTAGTTGTACAGATACTCCACAACAGAATGGAGTAGTCGAACGGAAGCATAGACATCTCTTGGAAGTGGCTCGTGCACTACGTTTCAAGCGCATCTACCCATCAAGTTTTGGGGAGAATGTGTCCTTACTGCGGCATATTTAAGTAATTGAATGCCTCTTTTTAGTCTACAAAATAGAACACCATATGAGAAGCTACTTGGTAAAGTACTTACGTATGATCATTTGAGAAATGTTGGATGTCTTTGTTATAGACATATGAATAGCAAGCCTCGAGATAAATTTGCTCCACGTGCAAAGCGAGGCATTTTTGTTGGATATCCTAATGGTCAAAAGGGATATAGAATTTATGACTTTGAGGATAAAAAGATTTATGTTTCGCGCGATGTCTAATTTTTTGAACACATTTATCCTTTTGAAGGTTCTGAAAAGACAAAGATCATGCCACAAATTGACTTGAGTCAATCGATTACATTTGATAAGCCATCTGGACAAGAACCCAATTACATAGAGCAACATGAGACGAATGAGAATTGTACTACAGTTGAGAATTGTAGTGCCATTGAGAATCCAGAAAACACATCCACAAGCACTTCTCCACCACCAATAACTGATAGTAATGATCTTACTGATACATGTGATATTGTTGATCATCATAGCCTTGGACTTGGTAAACGCTCGCGACAAGTCTCACAAAAGTTGTCAGGATATGATTATGTTTTGCCCCCCTCTCTTGCCAAGTTGAATGATCAACCGCTCTTATCTACTCCATCGGCCAACTCAACGGTACATCCTTTATCTTACTTTATTTCATATTCTAAACTATCCTCCAATTATGCTATTCTTTGGCAGCCATTTCATCCACCGATGAGCCAAAATATTTTACTCAAGCAGTTAAGCACACATATTGGAGAGAGGCCATGGCAAACGGAATTTCTGCTTTAGAGACAGCCATACTTGGACTTTGCAGATTTTACCTCCAGGTAAACGAGCTATAGACTCAAAATGGGTCTGTAAAGTGAAATATAAACCCAATGGGAGTATTGAGCGCTACAAGGCACGCTTGGTAGCAAAAGAATACACTCAAATTGAAGGGGTTGTTTTCATGAAACATTTGCACCTGTTGTAAAACTTGTCACGGTACGTTGTCTGTTAGCAGTTGCTGCGATTCAGAATTGGGAACTTCATCAATTAGATGTCAACAATGCTTTTCTACATGGAGACTTGAAAAAAGAATTCTATATGAAGATTCCGCAAGGTTTTGCAAAACAGGGGGAGCAGAGAGTTTGTCGATTACAAAAATCTCTATATGGCCTTCGTCAAGCATCTCGAAATTGGTATCATAAGTTTACTACTTCTTTACTTTCTCTTGGTTTCCAGCAATCACATGCAGACTATTCTTTGTTTACATTGTCCCATCCTGGAGGATCTTATGTGGAGGTTCTCATATATGTGGATGATCTCATTATTACGGGAAATGATTCTGATAGCATATCCAAGTTGAAAGATCATTTAAATGCAAAATTTCATATCAAGGATCTTGGAAAGCTCAAATATTTTCTTGGTATTGAAGTGGCAAGGTCACCAGTAGGCATTTCATTAACCCAATGCAAGTATGTACTTGATATTTTAGCATAAAGTGGACTCACAGGTTGCAAGCCTGCTAGCTTTCCCATGGAGCAACAACATAAGCTTTCTCTTGATTCTGGCGAAGTTTGTAATGATTTGGGGCCATTACTTCCCCATCGTCGTCTTGTAGGATGCTTGCTTTACCTTACCATCACTCGTCCAGATATTAACTATGATGTTCATATACTTAGTCAATTCATGCATGCACCAAGACAATTGAGAAGCTGCTTATAGAGTTTTACGTTATCTCAAAGGAAATCCAGGTCAAGGGATCCTACTTCCTTTGGATAATGCTCTATCTATAAGAGCCTATTGCGATGCCGATTGGGCAGGATGTCCAATGACACGACGATCAACTACATGATACATTGTGTTTCTTGGCAAATCACCCATTTCTTGGAGAGCTAAGAAAAAAATAGTGGTTTCTCGTTCCTCTGCTGAAACGGAATATAGAGCCATGGCCACTACTACCAGTGAGATTGTTTGGTTACTTAGGCTTCTACAAGATCTTCAAGTAACACATGCAGAACCTGTTTCTCTTTTTTGTGATAACCAAGCTGCTATCCATATTGCCGCCAATCCTATTTTTCATGAACGTATGAAGCACATCGAGATAGATTGTCATTTCATTCGGCAATACGTACAGTCAAAGATGATCATGGCTCGCCTTATATCTTCACAGAACCAATTGGCTGATATACTCATGAAAGTTGTTGGTCATGACCAGTTTCATAAATTGTTGGCCAAGTTGGGCATTTCCATAATTCATGCTCCAACTTGAGGGGGAGTATGAGAAGATTTTATGTGATCACTTGTATATATTACAAAATCACAAAGATATGTTTCCTTAGTTATAGCAATTAGATCATAGAGATATCTTTCCTTAGTTGAAGTAGTATTATCTGTAATAAATTGTACATATATGTTTCCTTACTTATAGAGGTACGACTTGTATATATATTAGAGAGGTATTATCAATGAAAATAACACTTTGGGAAATCTTATTTTACAAAAAAAACAAGGAACACTGAGAAAATATATTCTAAAGTTGCATATCTAAGATAGTTAAACAAGATGACAGATGAAAATGGGTGTTTTTGACATGTTGGTTTAAGTAAGAATAGCTACAATGGAGCTAACAACTATATTACTAAAAGATGGTCTCTTTTCCGATCGAAGATTACCGAGCGAAAGATCGACCGGCAATACCGATTGAATTGGTGAAAAAATAAATGTTTTTTTTGGACAAAACCGACCAATTTTTGGCTTAAAAAAATGGGAACTCATTTCTCCAATCGAGTAGGTTGGGATTGCCTACCAAAAAAAATTATTTTTAAGAAACCAACCAAAATAGTTTTCTGTATAAAATAATTAAAAATTATATCCAAAAATGCGACAAAAATTGGTGCTTTTTTGGTCTAACTCATTTGAAAAAAATCAATAGTTACTGGATACTAGAAGAATATTAAAAATAAAAAAAATACAGTGAAATATATTTTAAAGTTGCATGTCTAAGATAACTAATGAAAATAGTTATGCCTGACATGTTGGTTTAAGCAAGAATAGCTACAATGGAGCAAATAGCTTCACTACTAAATTTCGACCGAAGATTACCGAGTGAAAAGTTGATCTATAATACCAACCGAAAAGAATTGACCGAATAGGTTGAAAAACAAAAATATGTTTTTAATTATTTTGAATAAACTGACGGAATCGATCGATAACGAACAAATTTATTTTTTAAGAAAACGACTGACAACTAAAATGATATATAAGTCTGCAGTGCTATAGACCAAGCATAACCATGGAACTCTTTCCAATTTTCATCTCATAAAGACATCAGGCAGCCACGTAAAACAAGATTAACTGCTGAAGAAGAGAATCATCAGTCGTAAACTTAAAGATTATAGTTTTCATACCTATCTCCTTGCTCACTGTTCTCCACAAAATCAAGATTCCATTCGGCATGGCAGCATAACCCTAAGAAGGTTAAGAGTCGCAGCAGATTGGATGTAAGCCCTTATAAGCCTATGAGGGTCTGGAATTCGATCTTGACTTGTCATCAAATGTATCTTGTCACCCTTGTAACTTGTCAGCTTCACTCCATCAATCTCCTCAAAGGGATCTGATCTTCATTCTACCAATTCAACTAACCAGATATTCTACAATTATTAACTCAAACACTTGACTAAAGCAAACTAAACTTTTCTCTGAAATCGGTTGATTTTTTTGGTCAATTCATTTTAGAACATCAATCGATTTTGGTCGGTAAAACTCCCTTCGTCCCCATGACCCCTTGGACGCGCCCCGTAGCGTCCTAGCAAGCCTCCCAACGCCTAGCGTCACGGACGGCCCCGTGGTCTTGGCCGCTCCAA
>ML265026.1:3468-24523 GCA_005239495.1 Nicotiana undulata | reverse complement strand
AGCTTGAGGATCGTCAATGGGGGTGGGAGGAGAAGAAGAAGGCTGGAAATGTGATATTCCCGTGTAAAGTATTCTGTTTTTGTACTAAATATAACTGGGCAATTTTTCTTCTTTGCGATCGCGGAATAAGGGCTGCGATCGCAGAGCTATAGGGAATCCTTCTATGCGAACGCATGCAGAGGGTTGCGATCGCGGAAGGTTAGTTCCACAGACCTCTGCGATCGCGAAGGGAAGAGTGCGACCGCAGAGAAGAATCACCTAGCCCCCACCCAGATCCTCTGATACACTACGCGATCGTGAAAAAAGAATGCGATCGCAGATCACCTGGATTTTCTACACTGCGATCGCGGACCCACCCATGCGATCGCACAAGGTCTCAGACCCCTTTCCCCCACTCAACACTATGCGATCGCAGCCCCTTCTATGCGATCGCATAAACCAAAACACCAGACATCAGCAGCTGAGGAAAAACCAGAAATTCCAAGCCTATTTCACCCCGTTAGCTACCCGAAACTCACCCGAGCCCTCGGGTCTCAAAACCAAAAACACACACAACTCCCAAGACATCCTACAGACTTATTCAAGCTTTTAAATCACCAAAATATCATCAAAAATAAGGAATTAAACCTTAAAACTCATAGAATTTTCTTAAAACTTCATAAAGCTTAACTTATCCGATTTTAATCCGAACCACGTCATTTCAAGTCCATTTTACACCAAATTTCACAGATAAGTCACATAACATATAATAAACCTATTTCGGGCTTCGAAACCATAATACGGGCCCGGTAACACGGTTTTCACATAATAATTCATTTTCAAAATCCTTTATTATTTTCAGAAAACAATTTTTCTTTAAAAATTTATTTCTCGGGCTTGGGACCTCGGAATTCGATTCCGGGCATACGCCCAAGCCCCATATTTTCCTACGGACCTTCCGGGGCCGTCAAATCACAGGTCCGGGTCCGTTTACCAAAAATATTGACCAAAGTCAACTTTATTCATTTAATTATCATAAAATTCCTTTTTCATCAAATTTCAACATAAGGACTTCCCGGCTACACGCCCGGGCTGCACACGCATATCGAGGTGAGATTAACGGCGGCTTTCGGGGCCTCAGAACACAGATTTAGCTGGAATTACTTAGGATGGTATTTTGGGTCATCAAAACCAACTTCGTGAAGGTTGACGTCACTAGAGATTTGATGAATAAACAATCCATATTAACTTCAATGAATATGTTGCACCTTGATAATCCTCGCTATCAAATTATCATGCTTATAGAGAATTGATAATTCATTCCACATAACATTTGCTCAAATGTTTATCATCTCCCCCCCTCTTGTTAGAAAAACTAACTTGCTTCCTTAACTTTGGGAACCCATCTTTGTGTGTTATGATGTTAATCAAAATATACATCACACTTTAATAATAATAAGATGGAATTATTTGGTTCATGACCCTGAACCACTTGTGAGGGGAGAATGTAATATACTTTCGTATATAACGTATATCAAAATGATGTAGATAACGGTGTTCACATAAGCAATAGTTTAACTATTAAGTGGAGGCACTCAATAAATTATTTTGCTAAATCAACTGTGATGTAAACCAACTTATCAAGATAAACTATCTTGAATAGAAAATCTAGAAATTATGCTCTAAATTAAATTATTGGGCAAGTTACCTCGCAAACACCAGGTTGCAGGTTAATAATAATCGCACATGTAACCATCTCATACATGCATCTTATGTGGTATACATGAGAGGTGAATGAACCCATATTCACCTTTGATATTTCCAGCATTTATAGGATTTTATCCCAATTTTAGTTGGTCTATTAGCTAATAAGAACAAGTAATGTAAGAGAATTCGTAAAGAACTTTCTAGTTCTTTAATATTTACCCATGTGAATTCTCTTTTATTTTTTGCGCATCATACTTAAATTAACTTGGCTAAACAAATCATGCCAACTGGATAAATTATCAATATTGATAAACCTTAGGATTACACCATGACATGTCAATTATGAATAAACTCCAAGTTTATTATGATATAGGTTTTTATACCAATAAACTTCCACTTTATTGTGGTATTCTTTTATTTGTGTAGTACAAACTGGAGAATAAAGCGGGCGGCTTTTCAAATACATATTACCCCCTACAAGTAGTAATAGAAGATATTAAATCTTTCATTTATTTATAGTCTCAATATAACTAACCGCTTTCGCGAATACTTTAGAAACTAAATAAGTTTCTTTGAGACTTACTACGACACAATACCTTATTGGTAATCAATTGTGTTTCTCCAAAATAGTATAATTGGATCTTCCAGAGTTCTCAATTAATTTTGTACTACCACATATTCATCAACATCTACATGGCGAATAAACTTTTAAGGAGAAAGTTATACCATTATGGTCACGGTCAAAATTATATGCAAGATCTATTTATTACATTATCATTGTCTTTTAATAATCACATCGCCAAAATATTTGGCATAATCATAGGTACGTGATCAATGACAATTCATGCCATAATAATGACATTATGTTTTTATATCATCTCAAACCTCTTTCTTCTAGAGGTGAATGTGGTATATTCACTACCACTAGCACATTGATATTCTTCCAAGAATGAATATGTATTCATAAATCAGATGTTGTCACACTCACATCATGAATAAACCATAATCATCTATATGTGCTTTACGAAATCTCATGTCAAATTGATGACAGATACTAATTTCACAAAGGGAAGGATTATTTTGAGAATCCTTATTGTTCTCATTATCGCAATGATGATGATTATAATTTCGTATACTGACACGTCCACATCCATTAATACCTTCAAGGTAATAATTTTGTCTTCTTTCAGACTTATCACATATTGCTATCACATTTTCTTCAGGGGAATGAGAATGAAGCATATTTAATGGGACGTGTTTCTACTTCTTTGCCCGCAATCATACATGAATTTGATCATGGCAACACATAAAAATTTTACCACTTCGGACGGTTATAATTTCTTGCAAACTCCATTAGAGTTACAATCAAAATTTATCGTCTTTGCTTGTATTTAAAATCAAATTATAGAATGTCAAGAATTTAAAAGAGAAAAGTAAAGTAAAATACTTACCTTAAATACAAAATTTAATCATGAAGGAGTACATGGAACAATTGACAATCATTATGCTCAATCCTAAAGCTTCCACTCAACTGGTTAAAATCTCGTGTATGAAACAATAGAAGAAGAAGAACAATATTGCACAGAAAGAGAGAGAGAGAGAGAGAGAGAGAGAGAGAGAGAGAGAGAGAGAGAGAGAGAGAGAGAGAGAGAGAGAGAGAGAGAGAGAGAGAGAGAGAGAGAGAGAGAGAGAGAGAGAGAGAGAGAGAGAGAGAGAGAGAGAGAGAGAGAGAGAGAGAGAGAGAGAGAGAGAGAGAGAGAGAGAGAGAGAGAGAGAGAGAGAGAGAGAGAGAGAGAGAGAGAGAGAGAGAGAGAGAGAGAGAGAGAGAGAGAGAGAGAGAGAGAGAGAGAGAGAGAGAGAGAGAGAGAGAGAGAGAGAGAGAGAGAGAGAGAGAGAGAGAGAGAGAGAGAGAGAGAGAGAGAGAGAGAGAGAGAGAGAGAGAGAGAGAGAGAGAGAGAGAGAGAGAGAGAGAGAGAGAGAGAGAGAGAGAGAGAGAGAGAGAGAGAGAGAGAGAGAGAGAGAGAGAGAGAGAGAGAGAGAGAGAGAGAGAGAGAGAGAGAGAGAGAGAGAGAGAGAGAGAGAGAGAGAGAGAGAGAGAGAGAGAGAGAGAGAGAGAGAGAGAGAGAGAGAGAGAGAGAGAGAGAGAGAGAGAGAGAGAGAGAGAGAGAGAGAGAGAGAGAGAGAGAGAGAGAGAGAGAGAGAGAGAGAGAGAGAGAGAGAGAGAGAGAGAGAGAGAGAGAGAGAGAGAGAGAGAGAGAGAGAGAGAGAGAGAGAGAGAGAGAGAGAGAGAGAGAGAGAGAGAGAGAGAGAGAGAGAGAGAGAGAGAATTCTTATTGAATTTTGGGATGAATTACAATGGAATAGGACCCCTGTATTTATAGGGAAAGAATGATTTAGCCACCAAGTAAATCCTAAGATCTTTCCAAAATATGGACATTCACCTTAAATAGAATTCTATTTATAACATAATGGTTATATTTCAAACTATAGGTGAAAGCTTATGAGAATGACGATCGAAACCAGGTGTGTGAGAGCATTTGTTTTTCCTCTCAATTTGGGAAAAAGGTCAAATATACCCCTCTATTTTGATATATTATTCACATCTACCATCCGGTATATTATTGGGTCACATTTATCCTCATGTACGAAGCTACATGTTACAAAGGGTGGTCAACTGATCACCCTTCGTCGGAAATTACACTGCGTATATAGGTAAAATATTAAATTATAAAGGTATATAATATATTGAACACTCTTTCTCGGAGAATTTTTTCACTTGTTTAAAGTTTGAACACCCTTGAGTAAATTTCTGGTTTCGCCACTGCCTACCCTTACCGTTAGCCAAACTTTATAAAAATATCCTCCACCTAACGGAAAGCCACCAAATTAAAAAAAGACTTGTTTTTTAAACCCATTAATAACCGTTAAACCCATTTTATTTACTGCACTTTTTCTCAAAGATTAGTCATCTCCTTCGTAGTCACTTGCTGAACTGAAGAAGTGAAAGGCATAAAAATAGCGACAACCTGTGATGACCCAGAAGGTCATCCTGTGTAAATTTAACTAAAATTGTGTTCTGGCGCCCCGAAAGCCTTCATTAATCTCACCTCGATGTGCGTGCGCAGCCCGGGCGCGTAGCCGGGAAGCCTTTATGTGAAAACTTGATAAAGAGTTGAATTTATAATAATTAATTGATTAAAGTTGACTTCAGTCAACATTTTTGGTAAAAGGACCCGGACCCGTGATTTGACGGTCCCGGAGGGTCCGTAGGAAAATATGGGACTTGGGCGTATGCCCGAAATCAAATTCCGAGGTCCCAAGTCCGAGAAATAAATTTTTAAAGAAAATTATTTTCTGAAAATAATAAAGACGTTCGAAAATGAACTTTGATGTGAAACCTGTGTTACCGGACCCGTATTATGGTTCCGAAGCCCGCAACAGGTTGAATGTGTGTTATACGAGTTATCTGTAAAATTTGGTAAGAAACGGACTTGATTTGACGTGTTTCGGATAAAAAATGGAAAATTTGATAGTTTATGAAGTTTGAGAAAATTCTATGGACTTTGGAGTTTAACTCATTGTTTTGTTGTTATTTTGGTGGTTTAATTACTTGAATAAGTCTGTAGGATGTTTATGAGGGTGTGTGTGTATTTGGTTTTGAGCCCCGAGGGCTCGGATGAGTTTCGGGTAGGCGTCAGAGCGCAAAAAGGTAGAAAAATCTGGTGTGAAAATATTGTATCTGGTGTCAGGTAATTTACTCTATGCGATCGCATAGGTAAAGCCGCGATCGCATAGAGTTGAGAGTGGGAGAGGGGTCAGTTGTCTTCTGCGATCGCACAAGTGTGTCCGCGATCGCACAGAGGGGGGACTGGTAGCTGGTCTATGCGATCACATAGGTCGTTCACGATCGCAAAGTAAGGGGTCCCAGTGTCTTCTTCGCGATCGCATTCTTTCAATCGCGATCGCAGAGGGTAGGGACCAGTCCCTCCGCGATCACATACCCATTCCCGCGATCGCGATGTGTATTTTTGTCCAGTTATTTAAAAAGTAAAAAACAGAATACTATTACGGGATTTTTCCTATTTTCACCATTTGCTTCTTCTCCAAAACCCCATCAACGAATTCCAAGCTCCTCTTCCACCATAGCTTCGTAGGTAAGCAATTCTAACTCCATTTTCTTCCATCCTCATCATCTATTATTAGAATCTAGGTCTAAAAACATGAAATCAAGGGTAGAAATTGGGGATTTTGGGTAGAGTTAGGGTTTTGGAATTTTGGGGGATTCAACCTCGTTTTGGGGTCGAATTTTAAAATAAATTGTATATTTGGGCTCGTGGGGGCATGGTGTCACGACCCCTAATCCTACATGTCGTGATGGCGCATATCGTGGAACTAGGCTAGCCAACCATCACTTTACTATGCATTTTCTCAATTACAAGAGTTCACAATTTAATAATAAGCATGCAACCATAGCATAAATAATGGAATTAATGTTAACGTCCAAATAATTGTCTAACCAACATCCCCAAGAACTGGAGTCAATAGTCATGAGCATCTAAGAATAAATAAATCTAAATCTGCTAAACTATAATATTGTCACGACCCGAAATCCCACCTTCCAGGTCGTGACTGCGTCAAACGTTGAACCCGCTAGACAAGCCAACGTACACAACATTTTGTCATCTATAAACAACGTAACAGTATGTAAAGCCATTAACCTTCAAACCTTTACTGGAATATCCCGAATCATGAACTTTCAACTTTTACTGAAACATCACAATTCACTTCAAAAGTTTTACACCAGAAAAGTAATAATATTTCCAAACGCATAATGAAACGATAAAGACAACAATATCGCAAAAATCCCAAAACCGGGGTATCACAACCTCACGGACTATCTATAAGAGTACTAAATACAAGTCTGAAAGGAAAATACAGTATTGTCTATAGAACTGAAAGAGAAGTAAGACAATAGGACACAATAGTAGAAGAGGCTCCAGGGTCCACGAACGCCAGTGGTATACCTTGAAGCTCAATGTGGACTGAAAGTGACTCCCTCAGAGCGGTCCACGGGGTCCGGGAGCGGGATCTGCACAACGTAAAGAAGTGCAGTGTAGTATCAGTACAACCGACCCCATGTACTGAGTAAGTGCCGAGCCTAACCTCGGCCGAAGTAGTGACGAGGCTAGACTTGACAATAACGATAACTTGTCATATTCTACAGCAGGTACGAGGATAATACAAGGCAAGAGATAAGCAACAAGTGAGGGATACAGGAGCATTAAAGGGGAAACAAGTGAAGTGAAGCAGTCTAATTGACAGATAGAAGTAAACAAGGGAGGCAATCTAATACAATAGCCCACAAAGCAAGTATAAATATCAGAAAAGTAAACAATGGCACGACATCACCCTTCGTGCTTTTACTCTCTTCCTCACAATGCAATGTAATCAAATATCATGGCACGACATCACCCTTCGTGATTTACACTCTTCCTCAATATGCAATGTACAATGTATCATGGCACGGCATTAAGCTTCGTGCTTATAATCAATAAAAGTCATGGCACGACATTTACCTTCGTGCTTATAATCAATATGAATCATGACACGACATCACCCTTCGTGCTTTACACTCTTCCTCACTATGCAATGTAATCAAATATCATGGCACGACACAGTTAAACCACCTCATGCTCTCTCTCCAAAACCGTAAAAATCTGTTTAACATTAATAGTAATAATCGTGTTGAGTGAGTAATCACTAAAACATCATCAAGTTTCTGTATATCACTTGCAAATATTGAAACGGCCAGGGCAAAAGAGAGAAGAAATTACCTAAACTTCCTGCAGGTACATTTAGAATGAGAGTATTGATGTTGTTCTTGTTCAGCATTATATGTCTATGGTCGAAATTTGTGAAGGTATATATTGTAGTAATAATTTAGAGAAGAGTGAAGCCATGGGATTTAGGCACAAGGGAGCTGAGGAGGCATGTTAATTAAGTGGAGAAAGCAAACAGATGGACGTTTTATTTGAAACTCTTGACATAATGAGGTGTAATAAATAGGATTGAGCTTTGCTTAAGGTATCAGAGAGGTAGATTGTTACTTTTCTTTAGTTGTATTTGCATAGCTAATTAGCCTTTTCACTGTAATGCATACTCCATATATCAAGGTCATAATTTTTTTTAGCTCTATGTTACTTACACTTCACAAGTTTATATGGTTAATTCAGAATTTTATATGGTCAGTGTGTTGACCTATTTTTAAACCATTTTATTGTGGGTTAAAAACGGGTAACCGGTATTATAAATAGGCAGTTATAGACGAATTGATAATGAGAAGTGATTTCGTCATCAATAATTGTAACCAAGTTTATAGGACTAGAAAATACTCCATCTTTCGCTGCCCAAAAGCTTTTTCGAGTGTTCAAGTCCTAATTCAAAAAACATGGGCTACTCTATATATGGTTAAAATAATACCGTTAAATAACACTATCTTAGCGTGACGGTACTCTACTTTACTGCGAGTGACCTAAATATGCAAGTCATAATAAATTGAGCAAATTCATATTTTCCATGTACTTAGGTATGTCAATAGGGCAGTGCGAGGCAGGGCGAGCTTTGAGTTACCCTGCCCTGCTCCGTTTAACATTTTCACAAATTTTTGCCTCTGTCCTGCTCTGCCAAGTCCTGCCCCGTTTTTTTTTTATTTTTTCTTTTTATTTTTTATTTGTCAGTATTTTCTATTTCTCTAACCTCTATTTATTTTTTGCTTTCAATGCCTGAAAATTGCATTAAATTATGATTTTATGAAAGTCAAAAACTTGAATTTTCTGTTTCAAATATTATGAATTCCTACTGGAGTTGTCTTAGAACATGATCTTCCACCTTGTTCTTGCTAATTTTTCACATGAAACTTTGATACCATAAGCCCCCCCCCCCCCAAAAACCACCCCACCCACTTGTCAATAATGAAAAATATACAGTTATAAAAATAAGAATATGCATTTGAATGTTTTAGTTTGACTTTCACGATTATTAAAAGAAAAACTTAAAATTTTAAATTATTTAGTATAAAACGTAGAAAAAAGAACTATGACTTCCCTCCTAATAAAACCATTATTTTATCATTATTATTGTTAACATCAGTTTCATTGTTATATTAAACTCTTTGCTTTTCTATTGTATCTCGGATTACTTCAAGAGTAAAATAATTTTTTATCACTAAATTAAATGCAACAATTTTGTCCCTTTTTTTCCCGATAAGCTATCATCTACATATCACCTTTTTTTTTTAAGTATTGGTTTTTACTGAATTTGACACAAGTTAAGAGCGTAAATGCCTGTGATGGGTTAGTATTATGTTTTGATGATCTAACAAACTTTTATGTAAAGAACCGCATAACGGACCTGATGCGTAACCATCACAACCAGTAAGCATGAACTCAAGAAATCTGGGCAGTGTACACTGAATCACAGGAAACAGTTTAGGGACCTGATCCCTTGACATTCCCCTGACGGAAGTACAAATCAACTCTACAGTTGGAAAGCTGTGATAAAAAGTAACTGCTTGCAACTGTACACGCTACAGTGTAGTAACAGTGCAGCAGTCACTTCCCATTGGCTGAAGAGTGTACCAACTAAGCATGAGTATCATTCTTGGGATGTCCTGGGGATATAATATCTTGTTTGGAGACAAACAAGATATTCACTTGAGCATTTACTAAACATTCTCTCAAGCATAAAAGTGTTGCTCTTGCATTGAAGGCTCACGTGTGTCAAGAACAAGAAGACAACTCCACTAAGACAGACCAATTTTACTACGTGTCGTTAGGTGTCCTTAGTTGAGTTGTAATCTTGTGTTTTGTTTTCTATTATATCCTTATTTCACTTTCTTATAAGCTCTATTTTAGGAATCTCAAAACCATAAACCATTTGTGTTTGTGTTGTGGCTAGTGTAGTCATAAGTCATAAGTCAAAAGTCTTTGTAACTAGTGAGTGAAAAAATGACTTGTAATGAGTATTACAAGCTAGTGTGTTAAAGTCTTTGTAAGAGAGTCATTACAAAGTGGCTTGTAATAGTTGAGATTACAAGTTAGTGAAGTTGAAATCCTACCAGTGTAGGTCGTGATTTTTGTCCCTTTAAGTTGGGATTTTTCCACGTAAAAATCCCGTGCCTCTTTTACTTACTGTCTCTGTTTATAACTCTGAGGGAAGTAGTAAAGGATCGGGTCTATTTACTGTTGGTGGACTCATAGATATAGCGCTTGGGCTTATAGAAGCCCCTCCGGAGTCTTTACACCCCCAGTGAGCGCACGGATATTGAGGGATGGATCTTCCCTGGGCATGGATCTTGTCCGAAGTTACTGTTATGTGAGGGATGGATCGTCTCTGGACATGGATTCGTCCGAGTGATATGTTCCGGAGATGGATCTTCTCCGTGGGGCTGGAGTGGCCTTTTTCCTCAGTACTGAGTGACTACGTCACCTGTGTTTATGTACAATCCGGGATGAATTTTCCCTGGGCCTGAGGGCCATCTATAGTACTGATTGGACTTCTTGTGAGAGTTTTGGACAGTGTGTACATTTTCCTTCTGATTTCTCATAATTATATACTGGCATGTAGATTGCACAGAGCATATTGATATATTTTGTTCATTTCCTTATAAATTGTTGTCATGCCTAATTTTGTACACTGTTATTATAATTTCGGAGGTTTAGTCTGTCACTACCTCTCAGCCCATAGGTTGGGTTCGTTACTTACTGAGTTGGTGTACTCACGTTACCCCCTGCACCGTGTGTGGAGATCCAGGTACTTCGGGACCCGGCATTAGACATTGAGTAGCCGTGATAGTTTCTTCAAAGGTGTCGAGGTAGCAGCTGGCGACCGTGACCTCGTCTTCTCCTTCTTATTCTCCCTGTTGCACTTTATTTTGAGACTATGTTGTCTATTTCTTCATTCCTTTAGTTTATGTTATAGCAGCTCATGACTGTGTGACACTGGATCCGGGATTGGAAAATCTTTGAATTTTGCTTTAGATACTGTCTTAGACCCTTCAATGATTTATTATCAGAAATTTTGTTTTTACACTTTATCTTTTTACTGAAAAATGAATTTGGATTAGGTGAAATGATTGGCTTGCCTGATTCCACGACATGCGCCATCACGACTTCGAAATTGGGTCGTGACACAAGCATTAAAGTGTTGCTCTTGCATTGAAGGCTCAAGTGTGTCAAGAACAAGAAGACAACTCCACTAAGACGAACCAGTTTCACTACGTGTCGTTAGGTGCCCTTAGTTAAGTTGTAATCTTGTGTTTTTTTTTTCTATTGTATCCTTATTTCGCTTTCTTAGAAGCTTTGTTTTAGGAACCTCAAAACCATAAACCGTTTGTGTTTGTGTTGTGGCTAGTGTAGTCATAAGTCAAAAGTCTTTGTAACTAGTGAGTGACAAAATGGCTTGTAATAAGTATTACAAGTTAGGTGTTAAAGTCTTTGTAAGAGAGTCATTACAAAGTTGCTTGTAATAGTGAGATTACAAGTTAGTGAAGTTGAAATCCTACCAGTGTAGGTCGTGGCTTTTGTCCCTTTAAGTTGGGATTTTTCCACCTAAAAATCCCGTACCTCTTTTACTTATTGTCTCTGTTTATAACTATGAGGGAACTGGTAAAGG
The DNA here is from genome assembly GCA_005239495.1 of Nicotiana undulata. Classification (NCBI taxonomy): domain Eukaryota; kingdom Viridiplantae; phylum Streptophyta; class Magnoliopsida; order Solanales; family Solanaceae; genus Nicotiana; species Nicotiana undulata. The sequence goes on along the minus strand of ML265026.1, from coordinate 13,165 downwards.
ACCATGTCTCTTTACTGTTGATGGATTGGTGGACTCATAGAAACTATCAGCCAGCTTGAAGTCGAAGTTAGTAGCTACATCACAAACATGAACCTCACTTCGCTAAGCTACAACCTACAATTGACACTTGGACTTAATCTCAGCGACTCATCCCTGCCCTGCCCCGTTAATATTTTTAAAAAATTGAGCAGACCCGACCCACCCCGTTTAAGCATTGCCCTATGTACCCTGCCCGCCATCCCTATCGGTACTGGATAAATCAAGTTCAATTAAACATATAGCATTACTAACACGTACGAGTAAACAAAATCTTAAATACAAGGAAAAAAGATGCCCATTAATTACTAGTTCTCCATCTTCAGTACAAAGAGAAGGCCAAAATGCAACCAAAAGAAACCACCTACATTTATTAGCTACTTCAAGGTTTGGAGATCTTTTCAACCTGTAAAGCATAACAACGTCGTCCACGTCCGCGTCTACGGTCCTTAATCAACTTGAAACGATAAGTTTCACCATTGGCAGCTATCTTGTTTTGTGTTCGGAAGGCAGCCCATCCTCCTTTTATGAGAACCCTTGGGCCAATATGCTCTATATCCACTTTCCACTTCTTCCCTTCTCCATTAATCAGTGTTATTTTCTTCATGTTGATTATGCCACTCCATCTTGCGAAGGTCATTGGGATAGTCTAAACATAGTCATCAAACACATGCATAATTAAGGGGGAGGACTGGGAAAATAATAATAAAAGACAGAGTTCCTCAACCTTACCACAAAAAGCGAGTGTGTCTTTCTTACAGCCATTTCATAGTATGGATTTTTATTTTTCAAGTTCACCACACTGTATCTAAGTGTTTTTCGACCATTTCCTTTACTTCCATTCTGAGCTTCCTCCTCCTCTGCAACACCTGTATTTCTCACCTGAGTTTAGTTTTTACAACATTCTCATGCATTTATATATACATCAATCAATAAATCAAATCCAACTGCGTACGTCTCAAAGTGCCTTTCAATACCTAACTAGTTGAATGGGTTATTTGAATTCTTCATATCCATTTTGTTATATATATAAGGATCTCATGCTTATAATATAATAAGGAATTACACTTACGACAATATACAAGTGTCTAGCTAGACTCGTAAGGCTTTCAACTTATCCTTAACATTAATTAGAACTAAAATCCAATTAGTCAATATGACCTACATATATGAGTCGTGTGTTTTCTTGTGGTCTGCTCGTAATTAAATCTTCATCAACTCTCGTGCAAACTGAAAACAAATAAATATACCCCAAAAGCATAAACAGATCAATATTAATTACCTGGCGATTCTTTTGGCTCCGTTTTAACTTTCTTATATTTTCTTGACAGTCCGATTCCTACGTCAATTTCCTCTTCCGAAGAGCTGCTGAGTTCCTCAAATAGTTGTGTCCCGCAAAGGTTTTTACAACTTTTCTGGACGTAGGGAAGTACATGGAACGTTGATTTATCAACTAGAAAAAAGAGCAAAATGTCCCCTAGCTCTAGTTTGTGATGCGCTACAAACTTTGGCCACTCTCCTTCACGTATGAAATAATAGGAATCCTCCTTCACTATCTTTGCTTCCCACAACATCCCAGCCGCTACGTCCGTTTTCAGTAAGCATGTCTTGGCCAACTTCTTCTTGTTTTCTTTGATGAAAACAGGTGGCATTAGCTGACAAATAAATTATAAAAACTTAGATTGGAGGAAGAAGTAGACGTCAACATAGTAGAAGAAAAAAATAATAGACTTACTATTTTATCCATGAAACCTTGTCTAAATAATAGCTTGCAAAAAGATGGATACTTGTCGGGATCCACTAGCATTTTGAGACTTGAGATTATAGTAAGAAACAGGGAGAATGTATCACAGGGAGGAGGGCGGAAATGACTAACAAGGAGAATATATACCAGATAGTTATATTTAAGATATTATTCGGATTGATGCTAAATTTCAGTCATCTCAACTTTTATTAATGGAAAAAAAAAATTAACAATCAGCCAATCACCACATTAAGAAGTCCTTAGAACAAAATTATTCTCATTGGAAGTAGAGATGATATAAACCGTGTATAGTAAGGAAAGAAAAAGGATGGATGCACGCAACAATGAGTACTGTATCTCTTTCCTGTCCTTTCTCAGATTTTCTGTCATAGAAATTACTTATTAAACTTTTCCAGCACGTTGTCATTCCCGTGAATTGGATAGCAGTCAATGTCATTGGAGCCAGTACTTACTTTCACAATTCCACTGCTTCTTTGGTTGGCTGTCTAGGTTTACGTGGGCGCTGAACGAACATCATTAGCCGCATAGAAAAAATAAGTTATCACCACCTTAAAAGCATAACCAAATTGACGAGTTGTTTGTCATTAGTGTTCCTTTCCAAAAAATATAATTTGATTGCACCGCTTCTCTAAAGACACACATACTAATTAAGGTTAAAATATTACTCCCTCCGATTCAAAATAAGTAATTTTGTGATTGTTTTCGCACACATTAAGAAATTCAACTTTAACATTATTAATTAGCAATGCGATTGATCATAGTAACATTTACTATCCCAAATAAATAATCCTAACACATATTCCAATACTATTTACTCCAAGGGCAATGTAGGAAAAAAATAATTAATTCATTCTCGAAATCTGAAAAAAATACTTATTTTGGACCATAAAAAAAAGGTCAAAAAATCACTTATTTTGGACCGGAGGGAGTATTTATGGCCAAACTTACTTACTCTCTAATTAAGGAGTACCATTTATTGATGATATGCCATAATTGCATATTTTAGTCTCTAATAATTTCGGGCATAACCCAAGTCCCAAATCACGATACGGACCCACTAGGATTGTCTTGTGATCCAGGTCCGTTTACACAAGACGTTGGTCGTAGTCAACTCAAATGAGTTTTAAGGCATGATTTCATATTTTCATTAATTTCTCATAAAAACCTTCCGGAAAAAGGTCACGGATTGTACAGAAATCGAGAAAGGCGAAAGAGAGCTATTCGAGATCTCAGGACACAGAAATAAAGGGTAAAATTGTTAATGACCTATTGAATCTACACAAAAAGAGTGATATAACACAAAGAGCAAAAGTTTTTACATCTAAAAATCTAATCTTCATGGGTGTTGGTATGCTTTAAGCCTATTTTTACTTTAAGCCTATTTTGTTTTTCGTTTCTTAACTAATAATAATAAAAAATAATTTTATACAATTACTCTTCTGAAAGTAGTTTCCCCACCTCTATACTTATATTATTCATAGTCCTCGATGCATGATCACAAAGAAAATATTAAAATAAGGGTGAGAAATATTCCCTGAGACCCTCTTGGGCTTAGCTCGGACATGATCCTCAATCTTTAGAGTCGGGACGACCCAACACTTAAGCTCAAATATGCTCCTTAGCTTCAACTTTGGGTACTCAGACTTTCCCTACTTTGCAAAATAAAAACAACACAAAATTGACACTAAAAAAATAATAAATAAATAAAAGATATACATGCCGGGTTGCCTCCCAACAAGCGCCTTATTTATAGTCGTGGCACGACTATGCTACTCTGCTCAAGCTGGGCGCTTTCTCTTCTTCTTTATCCCATGAAGTCTAGCCTTTTTGCACACTCTCGGAAGGTCTCCTCTTTCATCTCTGGCTCTTTTCTCAATCATCTTTACACGCTCGGTTGGAAACACCACCTCCTCTAACTCAGTTGTCCCATCTAGATCACTACAATTCACATAAGGACTCTGTTTTATCCCTTTAAATTCGACCACATTAATCATGCACAAGTCCTCATAATTCTTAGGGAGCTTAAGTGCCTTATACACATTAAAAGTGACTTCCTCACGTCAACTCTCATTTTTAACTTCCCTGCCCTCACATCAATAATCGCGCCACCAGTAGCTAAGAATGGTCGCCCAAAATAGTGGGCACTTCCTCATCTGCCTCGTAATCAAGCACAATAAAATCAGCAGGGAGAATAAACTTTCCCACCCGATCTAATACATCCTCAATAATTCCTTCTGGCATAACTAGAGACCTATCTGCCAACTATAAAGTGATTGTAGTAGGTCTAAGCACCCCCAATCCGAGTTACTTGAACAAAGAGAATGGCATCAAATTTATACTAGCCCCTAAATCAGACAGGGCTCTACCAACGTCTTGTTTACCAAGAGACAAAGGAATTGTGAAACTCCCAGGATCCTTCAACTTAGGAGGAAGTTTACTCTGAACTCTAGCACTTCACTCTTCAGTAAGTGCAACTGTTTCGAACTCTACATGTCTTCGTTTGTTTGCCACAATATTTCTGAGATACCTTGCATACTTAGGCACTTCCTGCAAAAATTCCACCAAAGGAAAATTCACACTCACTTGCCCAACATATCTAAGAATTTCTTGTACTTAGCATCATGTTTTTGCTTCTGCAGTCTTTGTGGAAACGGAGGTGGTGGCCTTTTTTCAATTACTGGCTCGGATCCTTTAACATTTTTCTCATTCTCCTCAACTGGCTTGGGAAGTAATTCTCCTTCAGGATGAGCTGTATACTTCTTTTTCTTTGGAACTTCTTCTAATGCTCTTCCATTTCTCAAGGTAACCGCATTGACTTGAACTTTAGGATTGGGCTCAGTATCACTAGGAAGAGCCCCTACTGGTCTGGTATTTTGGGCACTGGCAAGTTGGCCCATGTGATGCTCCAAATTTCTCAGTGTTGCGGCTTGAGCCTGCTGATCAACCATTATTTTCTGATTGAAAGCCTGTTGATCTTCTATTAATTTCTGATTGAGGGCTTGATGGTCGGCCATCAATTTCTTCATCATCTCCTCAAGGCTAGCTTGTTGTTCAGCCTGAGGTGGTCTGTATTGTTGTTGAGGTGCTTGAGGCCGGTATTGATTCTGATTGCCTAGATTTCCTCCCCAAGAGAGGTTTGGGTGGTTCCTCCAGTTGGGATTTTAAGTGTCCCCATACTGATTTGTTTGGCCTCGATTTGCATACCCACAAAATATACAGACTCAGGATTTGCTGGGCATAGATTGCTCAGGTGACCTTCTCCACGGACTTCACAAAATACCTGAACCTGTTGCACTGGTTGAGCTTGTTGCTTGTTAATGATCATGGTCATCTGATTGACTTGGTTGGTCAGCATAGAGATCTGTGCTGACAATGCTGAGACAACATCTAATTCAAGAACCCCTGTTGATTTTTGTACCATATTCCTACCCATCTCTCCTTGCCAATCCAGATTGCTTTTGGAGAATTTATTCAATAACGCATAAATTTCATCAAAGCTTTTCTCCAATACTTGACCTCCAGTTGCAACATCTATTACAATCTTTGTTTGGGGATGGAGCCCCTCTATGAAAGTATGAGCTAACACTTCGTTTTTCTGATTGTGATGAGGACAGACTCTGAGTAGCCCCTTGGACCTTTCCCATGTTGAATATAAAGATTCTCCCGCTTTCTGTTTAAAGGCAACTATCTCACTTCTGATCTTTGCAGTTTTGCCTGAAGGGAAGAACCTTGCCAGAAATATTCTTGCCAAATCATTCCATGATGTAATGAATTAGCCGGTTCTGCCTTTAGCCATCGCTTAGCTTCGCCAAACAGAGAGAATGGGAAGAGTGTGAGCCTTACATAATCTGGAGTGATCCCGTTAGTGATATAAGTATCACTAATCTCCAAAAAGTTTAGAATATGATGTTGTGGATCCTCATGTGGAAGACCCATAAACTGCCCATTTGCATGAAGTAGCTGGATCATGCTCTGTTTCGACTCAAAGTGCCCAGTGATTCTGGGATTCACGATGGTGGAGGTAACATTAGAAATACTAGGCATTGCTACCTCCTGAACAACCATATGTTGCTCCTCTGCCATATTCACGGGAAATTGAACGAGTGCCTGAATATTGTTTGTATCCCTCGCTTCCCTCAACCTCCTGTGAAATGTCCTCTCAAGTTCGGGGTCAAAGCCGTTGAGTCTGTCCTGGCTTCTGACCCTACGCATTCAATCAAAGTTCCTGAGATTAGAGTAATAATAAAGTAACGTTAGACTAGACGAAATAAACAATTAAAGCAAAAACTCGAAAGTAGCCTATATTCAAGTCCCTAGCAACGACGCCAAAAACTTGTTGCTCCTTAACGCACATGCAAGTATATGTGGTCGAAAAGTAATAAAATGGTAAGTTGAGTGTCAAACCCACAGAGACTTGTATAAACTACTCACTAAATCACTAAAATTGTTATTCAATCCAGCTAAAATCAAAGTCCAATAATGTGATTATACTATACTACAATTCTAAGTAATAACTAAATTATCAAGTAACGAGTTGATTGTTGTGTATTCAGTAGATACAAGTATTCCAGGATTGTGGTCGATTCACCATTCGTTTTGTGTTCTAATTAACCCTCCCTTTCATATAATCCACTCATGGTTGCTAATTAATCGATAATTTATCTCATAGCCTTCTCCCGAAATACTACTCGCCTATTATCAATATATTAACGTCTATATTATGAAATTAATCTATTAGAACGCATTAAGATTACGATATTTAATTAAGCACGGTGACTAGGTATATTCCTATCCTAACCACAAATCTTCTCCACTTAAGGGTTAAGATCACACTCTCTTCAATTCTTCTCTAATCTATACACGACTTACCCAAACATAGCATAGATAGTAAATAGAACCTAATTGTTGGCCAGACAATTAAGCAATTAAACACAAAATTGAACAAACAACCATATATTGTGTCACAACCCCAAATCCTAACAGGCTGTGATGGCATCTATCGTGGANTTTTCATTACTACTGAGTTGGCGTACTCATAAAGACTCCCTGTGCCTCTGTGCACAGATTCAGGTGACGATTCGGAGCAGTAGCTGTCTCAGTTCGTTAGCAGTTGTTTACGGGATTTCGAGGTAGCTGTCCAACGTCCACAGCTTCTCTACTTCCCTTCCTTATTTAGTTTTAGCACATGATTCAGAGACATATATATATATATATATATATATGTCTCTGAATCATGTGCTAAAACTAAATAAGGAAGGGAAGTAGAGAAGCTGTGGACGTTGGACAGCTACCTCGAAATCCCGTAAACAACTGCTAACGAACTGAGACAGCTACTGCTCCGAATCGTCACCTGAATCTGTGCACAGAGGCACAGGGAGTCTTTATGAGTACGCCAACTCAGTAGTAATGAAAACAAATAACAGTCTGAGAATTACAAAACACACAGTACAAATACACAATTCCACAAAATCAATAAAACACCAAGTCACCATGTAGTATTCATCAAATAATAAGTTCGAAATTAGTTTCCAGAAATCCTTTGAAAACAAGTGCAATATCAGTAGATCTCAGTAATTTTCAGTAAAAGCCAGTTCGAAAACGAAGTAAATCATAGTTAGAAAACTTAGTAAAATCATCGTAAATCTGCCCCTCGGGACAAACTCATTTCTCGTAACAGTTTTCCTCAGGCATTCTCTCAATCACTCAGTATTAATCATCACTCAGTATTAGCCCCGCGGGCAATCATCACTCAATCGGTACCGGCGCTCACTGGCGGTGTGTTACAGACTCCGGAGGGGCTCCTACAGCCCAAGCGCAATAATAACATAATGCCTGGAAGCCTTCTCATCTCTCTCATGAGGCCTGGAAGCCTCCTCACATCACTCATAAGGCCTGGAAGCCTCCTCACATCACTCATAAGGCCTGGAAGCCTCCTCACATCACTCGTAAGGCCTGGAAGCCTCTTCACATCACTCATAAGGACAGGAAGCCTCCTCACATCACTCGTAAGGCCTATAAGCCTCCTCACATCACTCGTAAGTCCTGGAAGCCTCTTTACATCACTCGTCAGACACTTTCAATTAGCCCTTAGGCCATAAACAAACCGGGTTCTGAACCCAAAACAGTGTTTCATTTTGTAATAAATAGTATCAAAATACTCTGAGTGTCAAAACCATTTATCAGGAAAAGATCGAGTGTAATTCACAACATATCAAGTGAGGAAACACAATAAAATAGTCCCCCAAGGGGTAAACAGATCGGCACTACGCCCCAAACACGGCTTACAACCCAAAACATATCATAACATATAAATAATAATTAAGCATAAGCTTAGAAATCGATTTCGCAACTCAATAGTTTCCCAAGTAGGGAGTATATATCCAAAGTTTCCACCTTTGCATTTTCAAAACCCGTGAAGGGTGCATAGTCCGGGGTTTCATACCCTCAGGACATGATTTAAAGACATTACTTACCTTAAAACTAGCCCGGAACTATTCCGCAATACGCTTTCCTCTCGAATCAACTTCCGAAGGTTCCAAATCTATCAAGTTCAGATTTTTATCATCAGTTTATGCATAAAGAACGAATTCCAATCGAAAGATATCAAAATTAGCCCAAAAAATCCAAACCGGTCAAAACCCGACCCCCGGACCCACATCCTAAAACTCAGAAATTTTTATACAAAACTGTTCTTCATCATCTCACGAGTCCGTACATATAAAGAATGTCAAAATCGGAGTCCGTTTGACCCCTCAAACCGACCCCTAAAGGTCTCATAATCTCAAGCCCTAAACCCCCTTTTTCCACTAATTTTTCATGAATTAAACACTGATATTTTGATCCTTAATCACATATAATCGAGTTTTAGGGTCCAAAATCCTTACCTTAATGAAGAACAATAATTTCCTCTCTTAAAAATCGCCTCACAAGCTTCTTCCTGTTCAAAAATTGGAAGAAAACTCGGATTGCTCGTTTTATATATACTTTATTGCTCCCAATGGATTCCTTGTGAAATTATAATCAATTTAGGCTTTTGAATCACTCAATTTGACCTTATAATGAAGGAGATATGTAGATTTTAAGATTTGCAAATAGTGCAGGTTTTTAATACGGCGTCAGGGACAATTTCGTCATTAACCTGAAAGATCTGGCAACCTTGGTAAAATGGCCATAAAATCCTCATACGATGTCCAAATTCGACTATTGTTTTGCTACGGGTCCTTAATTACGATACGGATCTAATGCTTCATTCAAAACAGTAATCGGAACTCATTTTTTCAATATGATATTATTTATTCTTGAAGAAATGACGTCGAAGCATAAGAAAAACGAGCACAACGCAGCCCAAACCTATCCGAAACTCACCCGAGTTCCTCGGGACCCCGTACGATCATACTAAAAAGTCCCATTACATAACTTGAACTTAGTCGAACCTTTGGAACACCCAAAACAACACCAAAAGACCAGATCTACGTCAAATTCAAGCCTAAGCACTTCTAAATCTCCAACTTTCGCCAATTCAAGCCTAATTCTACACCGGACATCACAAAATTATTCTGAACACACTCCTAAGTTCCAAATCACCTAACGAATCTATCTGAGCCATAAAATCCTCATTCCGAGGTCGTTTACCAATAAGTCAACTCTCAGTTGACTTTTCCAACAACAAAGCTATTTTTAGAGACTAAATGTCTCAATTCTCACTACAACCATTCTGAACCCGAGCCAACCGACTCTAACACATCATAAACAGTATAACCAACCCATGACATGGCAATAACAACAATAATAATGTAAATTCTACGGGACGACCGACCGGGTCGTTACATTCTCCCCCACTTAAACATACGTTCGTCCTCGAACGTGCCTAGAGTTGTTCCAAACACCACCAAAATT
>ML265025.1:8889-52806 GCA_005239495.1 Nicotiana undulata | reverse complement strand
GACATAAGCATAATAGTAGCTACGCACGGACTCCCGTCACCTCGTGCGTACGTAGCTCCCACATATAGTACCACATATTTAAGTAGTTCACCTATGGGGACAATTCCTCCTCACAAAGTTAGAAAGGAGATCTACCTCACTCCGAAATTCCATAACCAACTTCCAAGCCCTTCCAACGACTCCAATTGATGCACAACGTCCCAAAACTAGTCAAATAACGGCAAACCAATAACAATTCACTCTAATACTTGTAACAATTCAAATTATATAGATTTCCAACTCCGCGCACCAAAATGCCCTCAGACCCACGTGCCCAGATTCTGAAATTTCTCGAAGATAAACTCTACCCATAGTCTTTCTAGCTCAATTATACAATTTATTCTAAATTTCATGCTCAATTTCGTGGTAATAATCCAAAAATGCCAATTCTAGGTCTTCCCCCTCAAAACCCCAAATTCTTACTAATTTCCATGTCTAAATCCATGTATAATCAAGTATTTAACTCAAAAATTAAGAGGAATCACTTACCTAGAGTTGCTTGAAGAAAATCCTCCCTTGAAGCTCCCCAAAATTGCCACACCAAATGAAAGAAATGGCCAAATTTACCATTTTTAAACAATCTGCCCAGGCCCCTTTTTCCGCACCTGCGGTCCACATTTCGCACCTGCGCTCCCGCAGGTGCGCCCAAGAGCCCGCACCTGCGGCTTCCTTCTCCTCCAGCCGGATCCGCACCTGCGCCCCATTGTCTGCAACTGCGCCTTCGCAGGTACGGAAATTGCATCGCACCTGCGCTCCCGCAGGTGCGCCCAAGAGCCCGCACCTGCGGCTTCCTTCTCCTCCAGCCGGATCCGCACCTGCGCCCCATTGTCTGCAACTGCGCCTTCGCAGGTACGGAAATTGCATCGCACCTGCGCTCCCAGCCAAGCCAGCAAAACCTCGCACCTGTGGCTCCGCACCTGCGTCCAAAGCCTCGCAGGTGCGGTCACACCAGATGACAGCAACCTCAGCTCTCCTCCAACTTCAAAATTTGATCCGTTAACCACCCCGAATCCACCCGAGGCCCCCGAGACCCCGTCCAATTACACCAACCTGTTCCAAAACATAATTCGGACTTGCTCGAGGCCTCAAATCACATCAAATAACATCGAAACAACGAATCACTCTCCAATTCAATCTTTATGAACTTAGGAATTTCCAACTTCTACATCTGACGCCGAAACCTAACAAATCACCTCCGATGGACCCCAAATTTTGCACACAAGTCAAATTCCTCATTACAGACCTACTCCAACTTTCGGAATCGCATTCCGACCTCGATATCAAAATTTCCACCTCAGGTCGGATTTCTCAAACACCTTCAAATTTCTATCTTTAGCCAAATGACCTCGAAATATCCTACGGACATCCGAATTCACTTCCGATCGCGCCCCCAACTTCAGAATCACCATACGGAGTTATTCTCAGACTCAGAACCCCAAACGGACGTCAATAACACTGAAATGCACTTCAACCCAGACTTATAAAATTTCTTCTAAAATGCTAACTTCCACAATATATGCCAAAACGCTCCCGGGTTATCCAAAGCCCGATCCAAACATACGCCTAAGTCCGAAATCATCATACGAACCTGCCGGAACCTTCAAATCCTGATTCCGAGGTCGTTTACTCAAAATTCCAATCTTAGTCAATTCTTCTAACTTAAGGCTTCCGAAATGAGAATTTTCTTTCCAATTTGACTCCGAACTTCCCGAAATTCAACTCCGACCACACCTACGAGTTATAATACCTGAAACGAAGCTGCTCATGGCCTCAAACCGCTGAACGACACGCTAGATCCCAAAACGAGCGGTCGGGTCGTTGCATTCTCCCCTACTTAAACACGCGTTCGTCCTCGAACATGCTATGAACTGCTCTAGAGTTTCCTGAAACCACTGTTTAACACTTCGTTCACCTAATTGTGCTACCACCACTCAGTTGAATACATTAGCTTGATCAAATCCTAATACATCCTCTTTTATCCATACCATAAGCTCAAAACCCAGTTCCAACACCTGAAATTCTCTGCATCATGTGCCGCATCATTCACCATCTAACTACAATGACATTCCATGAACCTTAATAGCTAGAAATTCCATGAATCTGATGCTCCTAGTGAATCTTTTGATATATATATATACATCCTGCTATAATGCTGATGATACTACCACAACGGAGGAGATGTGTAGAAATTTCTAACCAACTGCTGAGTTAACCAAACATTGAATCTTTCCCCGTGACTAAAATCATCATCTCATTACCAACCAAACAATGGTAATTGTCCAGTAATATACTTCACATAATATTATCGCACTGATCCTGATCCAATAGTCTCGTCTCACCCAGTAAGAGCTGTTCAAACAACCAATCACCCCAGACATGACCCACAGTCTCACACGATGCCACAATGTGCCAATAGGCCACAACTCGAACATGATACTTAAGGAAATGACTCCTGAAGGGACTACTCAACTCACGCACTAATATGAACTTTCCTTAGAAAATAGGAAGTAAACACAATAAAAATAAATATAGGGAACCGTACTCAACATCACACTGTTGTGGTGTGCAACCCGTTCCAAATAACATACCCGCGGTGGCGTGCCACCCGATCCCATAATAAAATTCACATAAGGAAATACACACCGAGCCGAATTGCTTACTATTACAAATTACTGAATATCGGTCACGAGCACGCTAAGTGCATAATACCATCCTAGGGAGACTGATAGAGTCATATGCTACAAAAACTTAAGCACAACTGAGGTGCGATATATATACTCTGAATCTCAAGAGCTCTCCCGCTCACATAACATCATCACTACGCTGAATCTTAACACATAGGAATTTCTCAAGACGTTTTCACCACTCACACGACACAATCATAACCTTACATGAAATGAACGAAGGTGGAAAAACATCCGATATTCCAACACCCCTCCTTGAGGAGCGCTATACTGAAAGGAACACATCTGCCTCACATGAAGCCCATAATCCTGCTTAAACCTATTCACAGACTTCAAGCTGATTCTGCTCGCACCGAACTAGGCTGATAGCCTTACCTGGGTCCATAACAACCCACTTCTTCTCATAACACGTAAGAACAACCATCATAGCTGGGACAAACACCCCACAATCCACAACACAATGAATTGAACGCCTCCCCAACATAAATCCTCACATGAGCAATATTACACTTCCTTATACTCAGTCTAAATCTTCAATCCATTACGTGACTACATGTCACACTCATACGATCTTCCCGTGGTCATGCTCCCATGACCTTTCCATGAGATAACAAGTCTGCACATCCACACCACTGACCATACTAATGATGTAAAACAAATCAAGAACCCATAACTAGGGTGCAAGCCCTCTTTCATTAAACACCAATCTCAGGCGACGCTGAAGACAACACCAGCTTACTCCGATCATTCAAATTCCCTTTTCTTGCTCTTCCAAGCTCATGACATCCTTGTTAACACCGAACCACAATCTTGATCCTTACTTTCAATTCCATTCATCTTACCGTACCTGACACGCCAATATGAGATAGCGCAAGAATTCCATCATAACTCCTGAACCACTAATAGGGGAAACACTTCATTATATATAAACCTTTTACTTACCTCAATTCAAGAAAACCATAACAACACACAAGTGAATTCTCACCATCACAATACACGCAAATTCTTAAGTAGTGGTCTATACCACCATAAATCTTTCAGAATCCGCCTACACCTGACAGACCATAACACTTGAGTCCGAAGTTTATTTCTCTTACTCCTCCAATACTCTTCTGCATGCTGAAAATAACATGGAACACTCCAACCATTTTCCCTTTCTCAGAAATTACGATGCAAAAGCTCGATTCTTAATCATGCTGCTGCTTGAAACCCTTAAACACCACATTCTTAACTTTGAATTCATTAGGACCACTATTGAGAGTCACCCACACTGGCCCCCAATACAATCAACTCAAAGGTTCTTCTAGCACATGAACGCCTTCTGAATGAAGCACGTGACTGAGTCACTACCCTTATAACTCGCTTATGCGTTAAGCATAAGTTCTGAATCTTCCAAAGCCTAACTCCGGTCCGATAGGGCAAATATTTGCACACATTTATCAAATCCCATGCACAATTACCATTTTACTCCTTACCCTTAGCTGCAATAACTTGCCAATACGCCGATAATCCGCAACCCTGTGAGAAGATAATCCTACAACCTAATTGCAGGCGATGGGACTCTCCCACTTAGCCCGAAGCTACTCCTTGCACCACTCTGGACCCCACCGAAATCCTTTCTTCATTGCTGACATGATCTTGCTCAATCGACCCGTCCAATCCTTCCAAATTCTTTCGTTATCACTCTCTGAATACTCAAATTCTCTAGCGTCATTCACATATTCGGCTTCCTACCGAATAGCCACTAAAATTCCTCGCAGAAACTTGCCACCCACACGACCGCTAACCTGCTCACAGGAGATAACCCACATGTGGAAATTACTAACTGACACCTTCCAACGACGTTGTACTGCACAATATCTACGACATCAATACCCCATCCTACACCCTTCTTCATTTACCACTTTACTAGTCTCTACGCTCCTCATGAACATCTGTTAAATGCGCGACAATATCGTCAAATTCATCGCCACATTGCATCCTTCTTCATTCCTAATAACTCTTCTCTGTTGTATCCAACCTTCCGCCAAATAACAAACATTTCAATTTAAGCTCGTGGATCCAATCACCGTCCAGTAAAATTCTCAAATCACTCCAAACTTCTCCTCAAGATAGGCAGTTGTCTTACCGCTAAACTCATATGCTACGCTGCTACTCTCCCACTTTAGTTAAACTCATTCCTTTAAGCACTACCTGACTTCCTTTTATTACGCCTGTCCTTTTAGAATTTTAGCCGTCGCCTCACATGTCTTCCTTCATCGTATGTTTCCCAATTCAATATCATTTTTTGTAGCTCTTAAACCAGCAGATCACTACGACTTCAAACTCTCCGAAGATCATCTTTCTCGAGCTGCCTTCATTAGAAATAACTATTCAGTCCTGAACCACCGCACACCACGATCTCTAACAACCACTTATTCAATACTACTTCACAACACTCTAACCCAATACAACTGAAGAACTATAACACCGGCGAACTTAACACATTCTATTCGATCAAAAACAGCGATACCACATCACAGATGAAAACTCCACCTCGCTTGATAACACCAAGTATTATTACTTTGTCAACCCAAACCTGACCATTTGTAGTCCAATTGCCTTTCCTCCGCCGAAACTAAAATACTGAAATCTCGAAATCACACTCCGAGAAGACCTCCCTTCAAGTCATTCATTACCCCGACATATGGGCAAGCATTCTACCATCATATCAACACCGCGCGATAACCAATCGTAAGCATCATAAAGATCTGAGAATGGCCTCAAAGTTCTCAGAAACACAGCTACTAAGCTTGAACAACATAATATTTTTCTGCAGAGCAACAACAACAACCCCAACCAACTACACATGGAAAATTTCTCGCACCCTATCCGTAGCACCATTTCAATTCCTCGATTCATAGGAAGCGCTTCGCGACGTATAAGATTGAGTAGGAAGGAAAATAGGAATAAGCCTCAAAGGAATCAAATCGAACGATAAGGAATCAAGAAGGGAAGTACTCCTAACAGCCCTGTAGCCTCTCGAAGATAAGTACAGACGTCTCCGTACCGATCCGCAAGACTCTACTAGACTTGCTCATGACTCGTGAAACCTAAGGGAACCTAGGGCTCTGATACCAAGTTGTCACGACCTAAAATCCATAGGGTCGTGATTGCATTGGATACCATTGCTAGGCAAGCCAATCATTAAATGGTTAAGTTGAATTCCTGTTTTAGCATTTTGAAATATAATAACTAAACAAAATCTGCTAAGTAAATAGATGGTTTAATATCCTATTTTAATAAAATACATCCCAAACACCTCCCAGAACCCGGTGTCACAAATGCATGAGCAAATTCTAAGAATTATACAAATACTACAGAGCTTGTCCGAAATACAAATTGGACAAGGAATTTAAAATAAAAATAAATACAATATGAGGGAGACTCTGTCGGCTGCGGGTTGTCTCCGGATGGTGCAGCTCGTCTAAGTCTCCAAGTCAGCCACATCGCCGTGTCGAGCAGAGCCACTAGCTATTAATGTACCTGTGCAATAAAAATGCACAACAAGTGTAGCATGAGTACGAAAACAACGTTTACTCAGTAAGTATCCCGCCTAACCTCAGAGAGGTAGTGACGAGAGGTCGATTTTGACACTTGTTAGAGGTCAATACAATATAATAGATGAAGGATATCAACATGGTGATTAACATTGAATGACAAATAATGACAAGAAAGATCAATTGTTTCTATAAATTTATAAATTTTCCGGTTTCCGTCATTTCATTTAGCAATTTACATCCATAAGACAATTTAACAGTTCAAGTCACAGATGGTATATAATATGTATATATCATGCATAGGAAATGCCGAGGGTCGAACGGCCCGAACCAACAATAATAAAATGTGCATTGCGGAAGGGTCGAACGGCTCGAACCATAGATGCATCTATTCCGCCGTAGTGTACGGCCCGCTCCCATGAGAGTAGTGGAAAGAATCACTCCGCTCGCGAAATATATATATTGCGAAGCGGTCACATATAAATAATAGAGTTACCCCGCTCGCGAATCATACCTGCGACTCGTGTACCCATATAGATACACACATTCCAGTAATATATCAGGAATTCATCAGGAAATATTTAGCAAGGGAAAGGATAAATTCTCTTTTTATATGATTAGGATAATGAAGTTTAACCTACCTAAATATTCATTTACTAATTCAATGATATTAGACAGTCTCGTTTTACCAACAAAGTTACAAGTACAGCAAGTAAAGCATGCTAGTGGGTCCTAGGCTACTCGGACATAAGCATAATAGTAGCTACGCACGGACTCCCGTCACCTCGTGCGTACGTAGCCCCCACAAATAGTACCACATATTTAATTAGCTCACCTATGGGGACAATTCCTCCTTTCAAAGTTAGAAAGGAGACCTACCTCGCTCCGAAATTCCATAACCGACTTCAAGCCCTTCCGACGAGTCCAATTGATGCACAACGTCCCAAAACTAGTCAAATAACAGAAAACCAATAACAATTCACTCTAATACTTGTAACAATTCAAATTATATAAATTTCCAACTTCGCGCAAAGAATTGACCAAAATTCCCTCGGGCCCACGTGCCCGGATTTCAAAATTTCTCGAAGATAAACTCTACCCATAGTCTTTCTAGATCAATTATACAATTTACTCTAAATTTCATGCTCAATTTCGTGCTAATAATCCAAAAATGCCGATTCTAGGTCTTCCCTTCAAAATCCCAAATTCCTACTAATTTCCATGTCTAAATCCATGTATAACTCAAGTATTTAACTCAAAAATGGAGAGGAATCACTTACCTAGAGTTTCTTGACGAAAATCCTCCCTTGAAGCTCCCCAAAATCGCCACACCGAATGAAAGAAATGATGGAAATGGCCAAATTTCCCGTTTTTAAACAATCTGCACAGGCCCCCTTTTCCGCAGTTGCGGTCCTCATTTCGCACATGCGCTCCTACAGGTGTGCCCAAGAGCCCGCACCTGCGGCTTCCTTCTCCTCCATCCGGATCCGCACCTGCACCCCATTGTCCGGATCTGCGCCTTCGCATGTGCGGAAATTGCATCGCATCTGCGCTCCCAGCCAAGCCAGTAAAACCTCGCACCTACGACGCCAAAGCCACACCTGTGTCCAAAGCCTCGCAGGTGCAGTCACACCAAATGACAACAACCTCAACTCTCCTCCAACTTCAAAATTTGATCTGTTAACCACCCAGAATCCACCCGAGGCCCCCGGGACCCCGTCCAATTACACCATCCCGTTCCAAAATATAATGCGGAATTTCTCAAGGCCTCAAATCACATAAAATAACATCGAAACAACGAATCACTCTCCAATTCAATCTTTATGAACTTAGGAATTTCCAACTTCTACATCCGGCGCCGAAACCTATCAAATCACGTTCGATTGACCCCATATTTTGCACACAAATCACATTGATCATTACGCACCTACTCCAATTTTCGGAATCGCATTCCGACCCTGATATCAAAATTTCCACCTCCGGTCGGATTTCTCAAAAACTTTCAAATTTCTATCTTTAGCCAAATGACCCCAAAATATCCTACGGACATCCGAATTCATTTCCGATCGCGCCCCCAACTTTTGAATCACCATACAGAGTTATTCCCAGACTCGGAACCCCAAACGGACGTCAATAACATTGAAATGAACTTCAACCCAAACTTATGAAATTTCTTCTAAAATGCTAACTTCCACAATATATGTCGAAACGCTCTCGGGTTATCCAAAGCCCGATACGAACATACGCCTAAGTCCAAAATCATCATACGAACTTGATGGAATCTTTAAATTTCGATTCCGAGGTCGTTTACTCAAAATTCCAATCTTAGTCAATTCTTTTAACTTAAGGCTTCCGAAATGAGAATTTTCTTTCCAATTTGACTCCGAACTTCATGAAATTCAACCCCGACCACGCCTACAAGTCATAATACCTAAAACAAAGCTGCTCATGGCCTAAAACCATTGAATGACGCACTAGAGCTCAAAACGACCGGTCCGGTCGTTATAGGTAATTAATGGGTAACAGCAGGCTCATCAGTCTTTTAGAAGTCTATCAAACTGAAATGTCAGTTTTGAATAGACGATGGAGTCTTCCCTAGAATCTAGGTGATTTAATTTGGTTAGGATTGTTTTGAACGGAACTGGTTCAATTTGATTGGATAAGTTTAAGAGAAATTTGGACTTAGGTAGGACTCTAATCATGATTCAAATATTATTATTTCAAATTGTGCAGAGTGTAGAAAATATACTGTGTTATATAGATGAACCAGGTTATTCACTGAGATTCCTCTTGTGCATGTCTAAATTTGAAAAAATAGAGAAAGTATCATTAGAGATTAATGAGTCATTTTAACACATGGCACACGAGTATACTATTTACAGTATGAGACTGAGCAAAAATTAATCCAGTTATATACAGAAGTTCCAGATTTTCTAACCAAACTTTTTTCGTGTGTATATATATATATATATATATATATATATATCGTTGTGAATTCTGAATTGGTCCTTTTAGGTGATCTTAATCATCTCTAATTCTAACATGTTCCTTTCAAAGTGATCTCTACTTAGAGCTTTTGTGAAGATGTCAGTTATTTTCTTGTCAGTAGCACAAAATTCTACAGTGATCAATCCCTTTTCATAGTTATCCCTCAAAAAGTTATGCCTAATATCTATGTGCTTAGTTCTCTTGTGATGAATAGGGTTCTTGTAACGACCCGACCTGTCGTTTTGAGAATTAAATATCCGTTCGGTAGCATAAGGTCATGAACAGCTTCACATCGAGTATATCGACCTGCGTTCATGGTTGGATTGGATGATCCGGAGTCGAATTTGAAGAGGGATCTTTAATTTTGAAGCTAAGTAGTGAGATTTGACCGAAGGTTTGACTTTTGTGTAAACGATCCCGGAATGAGTTATGGATGATGTCAACAACTTCGTATGGTGACTTTTAGCTTAGGATCACGTCCGCAATGCGTTTTGGAGGTATGTAGTAGATTTAGTCTTAAATTGGCGAAATTGGAAATTTGGTGATTTCCGATCGGCAGTAGTAAATGTGATTCCGGGTCGGAATGGAATTCCGAAAGTTGGAGTAGGTTCCTAGCATCAATTGTGATATGTGTGCAAAATTTCAGGTCATTCGAACGTGGTTTGGTTGGTTTCGGCATCGTTGGCGAATTTTGGAAGTTTAGAAATCCTTATGCTTGGATTCGGGGTTAATTCGATGTTTTGGTGTTGTTTTGGGTGTTCCGAAGGTTCGAATAAGTTCTTGTATTGATATGTGACCTATTGGTGAAGTCGGTTGAGGACCCGAGGGGCTCGGGATGATTTTGGATAGTTAACGGGAAGTTTGAAGTTGGGAAAATGCAGCTGGTGCTGCTGTTCTGGTGTGGCTGCACCTGCGGATAGGAAATCGCAGGTGCGAAAGTGGTCACGCATGTGCGAGAATAAGCAGATTGGGCATCCTCCGCAGGTGCGGAACATTGGGGCGCAGGTGCGGTCCCTGCAAAAGTGGTCTCTGGGGCGCAGGTGCGAGGAGGAGCATAGGTGCGGTTGGAATCGCGCACCTGTGGTTGCACAGATGCGGTTAAGTGGTCGCTGGTGCGGAAGTCCTGGGCAGGTTCTTATAAAAGAGGGTTAGTGTAACGACCCAGTCGGTCGTTACGTAGAATCTGCATTATATTTTCTGTTATTGCCATGTTATAGGTTGGTTATAGTGTTTATGATGTGTTGGAGCCGGTTGGCTCGGGTTCATAATGGTTATCATTGGAAAAGTCAACTGAGAGTTGACTTATTGGTAAACGACCTCGGAATGCGGACATTATGGCTCGGATATCTTCGTTAGGTGATTTGGGACTTAGGAGTGTGTTCAAAATATTTTTGTGATGTCCGGTGTAGAATTAGGCTTGAATTGGCGAAAGTTAGATTTTGGTGATTTCCGGTCGGCAGGGGAAAATAGGCTATTGGGGTCGGAATGGAATTCCGAAAGTTGGAGCAGGTTCGTAATATCATTTTGGATATGTCTGCAAATTTTCAGGTCAATTGTAGGTGTTTTGGATAGTTTCGGCATCGTTGGTGGAATTTAGAAATTTCAAAGTTCATAGGCTTGAATTTGATGTGATTTTGGTGTTTTGATGTTATTTTGGGTGTTCCGAGGGTGCAACTTAGTTTGAATGATCATATACGATATGTTGGTATGTTTGGTTGGGGTCTCGAGGGGCTCCAGATGGTTTTGAGTGGTTAACGAGAAAATTTGGGACTTGGAATGTGCAACTTCAGCTGCTGGTTTTCATTCTACTGATGTAACCGCACCTGCGGATGTTTGATCACATATGTGGGCCCGCAGAAGCGGATAGGGCTCCGCACGTGCGGAGGTTGACTGGTCAGTGTAAAGTTGCAGGTGTGGACAGTTGGCCGCACCTGCGAGGTCGCAGGTGCGGCAGTGTAGCCGCAGGTGCGGAATTTCCTGGGTTAATGAAAACCGCAGGTGCGAGGCAAGGGCCGCAGGTGCGAAAAGCCTGGGTAGAAAGTATAAAAAGGGGACATAGCGATTTTTTGTCTTCTTTTCACCATTGTTGTTGCGGGTTTCGAGCTTTTTGAGGGATTTTGAAGAGGAAAACGTTAGTTCTTCATTGAGGTAAGATTTTTGACTCATTAACTCGATTATATGTGATTAAAGACCTTATTAGCAGTGTTTAATTAGGGAAAATCAGTGGGAAAAAGGGAAAATTAGGTCTTGAGTTTAAGAGACCTTCTAGGGGTGATTTGAGGGGTCATTTGGACTCCGATTTAAGAGTTCTTTATATGTATATACTCGTGAGATGATGAGGATCATTTTGGTATAAAGTTTGTCGAATTCAGACACGTGGGCCTAGGGGTCGAGTTTGACCCATTTCGGGAATTTTGAGCATTTTTAATAAATTACGATTGGGTTTCATTCCTTGGCATATTGTAATGGTATAAATATGATTTTTGGTAGATTTGGAGCAATCGGAGGCTGAATTTAGATGCAAGGGCACTTCAGAGTAGTGTTTTAGCCAGTTTTGAGGTAAGTAACGGTTCCAAACTTGGAACTGAGGGTTCGAAACCCCAATTTATCTAGTGTTTGATGTTAATTAAGGTGACGCACATGCCAAGTGACGGGCATGCGTGCGTACACCGAACATTTGTGGCCTGGCTCATCCCATGACATTGCCTAATGGTTATTTCAGGCTGATACTTGTACCGTGAAGGTTGTAATTACCTTGAACATATTAGAAATCATGTTAAGTATAAATGATAAGGCTTCACGCCAATATGTTCAGACAGGAATGGTAAGATATTGTTGTCTCTATTAGTGACTATTTGCTTTCATGTACTCAGTCCTATTATAGCATATGTTTCATGCCTCAATCTCCGTGATTGTTAGTTTATTTATATGTTATCATTGTTTTGGGCTGATTCATATATCTGAGAGCCTTGTGAGTGAGACTGGAAGGTATTGACTGAGTGAGGCTAAGAGCCTGGTATTGAGACAGTTATGAGATCGGACTGAACACCGAAGCGAACCTCTAATCATGCCTTCGCTGGCTTGATATAGCGCTTGGGCTTATAGGAGCCCCTCCGAAGTGTTTACACCCCCTAGTGAGCGCACATACATTGAGGGATGGATCTTCCCTGGGCATGGATCTTGTCCGAGTGATATGTTCCAGAGATGGATCTTCTCCGTGGGGCTAGACTGGCATTTTGCTCAGTACTAGGTGACTACGTCACTTGTGTTTATGTATAATCCGGGATGGACTTTCCCTAGGCCTGAAGGCCAATTCTAGTACTGAGTGGACTTCCTTTTGAGAGTTTGGGATACTGTGTACACGTCATTTCTGATTCCTTATGATCATATGCTGGTGTGTAGATTGTACAGACATCATTGGTGTATCTTTGTTTATTCCCCGTTATGTTACTGTCATGTCCAAGTTTATATATTGTTGTTCATGAATATCGGAGGTTTAGTCCATCACTACATCTCAGTCCATAGTTTGGGTTCGTTACTTCTGAGTTGGTGTATTCACGTTACCCCCTGCACCTTGTGTGCAGATCCAGGTACATTAGGACCCGGCTCTGGTCATTGAGTAGCTGACAGTTCCATCAGAGTTTTCGAGGTAGCCGCTGGCGACCGTGATCTCGTCATCTCTTTCTTACTCTACCTATCGCTATTTAATTTTCAGGCTATGTTGTCCATACCTCTTTTATTCACCTTATGTATTAGTAGCTCATGACTGTGTGATACTAGATCCGAGGTTGTAGGATTTAAGTTTTGTTTTCATATAATGTGTTAACTTCAAATTTATTATTGTTATTATCTTTAGACTTGTTAAAAATGATATTCTTCGGTAATCGAGTCTAGATTTGATATAAATAGGTGGATGGCCTGGTTCCACGACAGGCGCCATCACAACCCCGTAACTGGGTCGTGACAAGTTGGTATCAGAGTGCTAGGTTGAATAGGTCTCACCAGTGGACCCTCCCTTTGCTCAGGATCAGGTCCCCGCAGCTAAGATCCCAGCGGGACTGGCTCAGGCACCAGCGGTGACCATTGTGATTCCGGGTCTCTAGGAGACCAAGCCCAGATCTTGACGGTGTGCACCATCCCGGTACAGACCGTCGCTATGTCCACTACTGCCGCTACTCCAGCTGCCCGGACACCTGAGCAGGTCACCCAGGGGCTTCAGACATCTGGGGCAGCTCTAGTGCAGCCTAGTGCTCCGGTATAGTATTATATGGTCCCAGCTTTAGCTGATGATGATCAGCGTAGGTTGGAGATTTTCAGCAGACTCCAACCTCTGACTTTTAGTGGTACTGATGGCGAGGATGCCCAGGCCTTCTTGGATAAGTGTCAGAGGATACTACGCACAACAGGGATATTAGAGGCCAGTGGGGTCCCATTTATTACCTTCCAGTTTTCAGGAGCTGCACTTGCTTGGTGGGAGGCCTATGAGAGGCGTAGACTCGCTGATGCAGCGCCCCTTACGTGGAACCAGTTCTCCATTCTCTTTTTGGAGAAGTATTTACCGCAGTCCCGCAGAGAGAAGCTGCGCAGAGAGTTCAAGCAGTTGCGTTAGGGGGACATGACCGTGACGCAGTATGAGATGAGGTACTCTGAGTTGGCACGTTATTCCATCTGGCTAGTTCCCATAGATAGAGAGAGGATCAAGGGGTTTGTTAATGGTCTCACTTACCAGCTTCAGATCTTTCTGACCAGGGAGAGGGTATCTGGCACTTCTTTTGAGGAGGTAGTTGATATAGCCAGGGAGATTGAGTCAGTTGGCCGTCATGAGCGGGTTGAGAGGAGGCCAAGAGGCCTCGAGGTTTTGGTAGCTATGGTGGTGTTCACTTAGGAGGTCAGTCTCAGCACAGCAAAGGCCGTTCATTTAGGCCTCCTCAGCCAGATCGTCCAGTCTACAGTGGTGCTTCATCAGGACACGGTCCCCGTAGCTCTCATCCGGGTCGTTCATCATTCAGCGCCCTCCCAGCCCAGAGTTAATCTCGGCCACCATCAGTTCAGTGTTCTTCAGCACATGGCTCTTCTAGCAGCTATTCTGGTTTTAGGGGTTCCCTTCAGTCCCCATCGTCTTTTGCTGAGAGGGGTTGCTTCGAGTGTGGGGATCTAGGTCATATCAAGTAGTATCGTCCCCGCCTTTCTGGTAGTTCATTTCAGCAGAGGAGCCTGCCTCCAGCTTCAGCACCAGCTTCTACACCACCTGCTCAGGAAGCCAGGGGTGGAGGCCAGTCAGTCAGAGGCTGCCCTAGAGAGGGAGGTCGATCAGGTGGAGGGCAAGCTCGCTTCTATGCACTCCCAGCCAGACCAGATGCCGTAGCTTCAGATGCAGTGATTACAGGTATTATCTCAGTCTGCCACCGAGATGCTTCGGTATTATTTTATCCTGGTTCCACGTATTCATATGTTTCATCATACTTTGATCATTTCTTGGATATACCCGTGAGTCCTTGATTATATATGTCCATGTGTCGACTTCGATGGGAGATACTATTGTGGTGGACCGGGTGTACCGGTCTTGTGTTATATCTATTAGGGGTCTGGAGACCCGGGCCGATCTATTATTGCTTAGAATGGTTGACTTCGATTTGATATTGGGCATGGATTATCTATCTCCGTTCCATGTTGTTCTTGACTGTCACTCCAAGACCGTGACCTTAGTTATGCCCGGATTGCCGAGGATTGAGTGGAGAGGTTCGGTGAAGTATGTGCCTAGTAGGGTGATTTCCTACTTGAAGGCTCAGCGTATGATTGGGAAGGGATGTGAGTCTTATCTGGCTTTTCTGAGGGATGTTAGTCGTGAGACTCCTTCTATTGATTCTGTCCCGGTGGTCCGTGATTTTCCGGACGCATTCGCTGCAGACCTGCCAGGTATGCCACCTGATAGGGACATTGATTTTGGTATCGACTTGGTGCCAGGAACCAAGCCTACCTCTACCCCACCTTAATCGTATGGCACCAGCGGAGTTGAAGGAATTGAAGGAGCAGCTTCAGGAACTCCTAGATAAGGGGTTCATCCGGCCTAGTGTGTCACCTTGGGGTGCGCCGGTGTTGTTTGCGAAGAAAAAAGATGGTTCCATGTGCATGTGCATCGATTATCGGAAGTTGAACGAGGTTACGGTGAAGAACCGGTATCCTTTGCCTCGTATGACCAGCTTTAGGGAGCTAGGGTGTTCTCCAAGATTGACTTGAGGTACGGGTATCATCTGTTGAAGATTCGGGATTCTGACATTTCGAAGGCTACTTTCAGGACCAGATATGGCCACTATGAGTTCCTTGTTATGTCATTTGGGCTGACCAATGCCCCAACAGCCTTTATGCACCTGATGCATAGTGTGTTTCGTCCTTATCTCGATTCTTTCATCATTGTGTTCATTAATGACATCCTGGTATATTCTCGTAGCCATGAGGAGTATATTCAGCATTTGAGGGTTGTGTTGCAGAGGTTGAGGGAGGAGAAGCTTTATGAAAAGTTCTCCAAGTGTGAGTTTTGGCTTGGTTCGGTAGCTTTCTTGGGGCACGTGGTGTCTAGTGAGGGCATTATCCAAAAAAGATTGAGGCGGTGCAGAGCTGGCCCAGACCGTCCTCGGCTACAGAGATTAGGAGTTTCCTTGGTTTGGCGGGACATTACCGTCGCTCTGTAGAGGGGTTCTCTTCTATTGCTTCACCCTTGACCAGATTGACCCAAAAGGGTGCTCCATTCAGATGGTCCGATGAGTGTGAGGAGAGCTTTCAAAAGCTCAAGTCAGCACTGACCACAACTCCGGTATTGGTGTGGCCTACTGGTTCGGGTTCTTATATAGTTTACTGTGATGCTTCTAGAGTTGGCTTGGGAGCGGTATTGATGCAGGACGGTAGGGTGATTGCCTACGCGTCTAGACAGTTGAAGGTGCACGAGAAGAATTATCCAGTGCACGATCTTGAGTTAGCTGCCATTGTTCATGCCTTGAAGATTTGGCGCCATTATTTGTATGGGGTGCAGTGTAAGATTTTCACCGACCATCATAGTTTGCAGTATCTGCTGAAGCAGAAGGACTTGAATTTGCGCCAGAGGAGATGGTTTGAGCTTCTAAAGGACTATGACCTTACCATTTTATATCATCCATGGAAGGCCAATGTGGTAGTCGATACCCTGAGCCGCAGAGCAGAGAGTTTGGGGAGTCTAGACTACCTTCCAGCAGCAGAGCGACCTTTAGCACTTGAGGTTCAGGATTTAGCGGGTCAATTTGTGAGATTAGATTTTTCAGAGCCTCCATGGGTTTTAGTTAGTATGGCTTCCAGGTCTTCTCTGTATGATCAGATTAGAGCACGCCACTATGATGACTGGCACTTGTTAGTTCTTCAAGATAGGGTTCGTCGAGGTGATGCCAGGGATGTGACTATTGGTGATGACGGGGTTATAAGTATGCAAGGCCATATTTGCGTGCCCAATGTGGATGGGCTTCGAGCGTTGATATTAGCTGAGGCCCATAGCTCGCGGTATTCCATTCATCCGGGTGTCGCGAAGATGTATCCGGATCTGAGACAACAATATTGGTGGAGGCGGATGAAGAGAGATATTTTTGAGTATGTAGCACGGTGTCTCAACTTCTAGTAGGTCAAGTATGAGCACCAAAGACCAGGTGGATTGCTTCATAGGTTAGATATTCCGGAGTGGAAGTGGGAGCGGATCACCATGAACTTTGTAGTTGGGTTTCCATGGACATCGAGGGGATTAGATTCTATTTGGTTCATTGTGGATCGACTGTCCAAGTCCGCACACTTCATTCCTGTCAGTACTACCTATACTTCAGAGCGGTTAGCTGGTACTTACATTAGGGAGATTGTCCGATTGCATGGATTCCGAGTTCTATCATTTCTGACAGAGGTACTCAGTTCATATCTCAGTTTTGGAGGGTCGTGCAGAGAGGTATGGGTACTCAGGTAGAGTTGAGCACATCATTTCATCCTTAGAGTGACATGCAGTCGGAGCAGACTATTCAGATTTTAGAGGGCATGTTACGTGCCTGTGTAATTGATATTGGGGGTTCATGGGACCAGTTTCTGCCACTCGCGGAGTTTGCTTATAATAATAGCTATTAGTCCAGCATTCAGATCGCCCCGTATGAGGATTTATATGGTAGGAGGTGTAGATCTCCAGTTGGTTGGTTTGAGCCCGGTCAGGCTAGGCTATTGGGCACAAATTTGGTTCAGGATGCGTTGGAGAAGGTGAAGTTGATTCAAGAGCGACTTCATACGGCGTAGTCTAGGTAGAAGAGTTACGCGGACCAGAAAGTCCGAGATGTGTTTTTAATGGAGGGAGATAAAGTACTGTTGAAGGTGTCACCCATGAAGGGTGTTAGGAGGTTTGGGAAGAGGGGAAAGCTGAGTCCCCAGTTTATTAGTCCTTTTGAGGTGCTTCGGAAGGTTGGAGAGGTGGCTTATAGACTTGCCTTGCCACCCAAATTGTCGAGTGTTCATCCGGTATTCCATGTGTCGATGCTCCGGAAGTATGTTGGTGACCCATCCCATGTTCTAGACTTTAGCACAGTTCAACTTGAGTGCGATATGTCATATGAGGTAGAGCCAGTAGCAATTTTGGATCGTCAGGTCCGAAAGTTGAGGTCCAAGGATATAGCTTCAGTGAAGGTACATTGGAGAGGTCAGCCAGTGGAGGAGGCTACTTGGGAGACCGAGCGGGAGATGCAGAGCAGATATCCTCACTTGTTTGAGACTCCAGGTATGTTTCTAGATCGTTCGAGGACGAACGTTTGTTTAAGAGGGGGAGAATGTAACGACCCGGTCGATCGTTACGTAGAATCTGCATTATATTTTCTATTATTGCCTTGTTATAGGTTGATTATACTGTTTATGATGTGTTGGAGCCGGTTGGCTCGGTTTCAGAATGGTTATAGTGAGAATCAAGACACTTAGTCTCTAAAAATAGCTTTATAGTTGGAAAAGCCAACTAAGAGTTGACTTATTGGTAAACGACCTCGGAATGCAGATATTATGGCTCGGATAGCTTCATTAGGTGATTTGGGACTTAGGAGTGTGCTCATAATATTTTTGTGATGTCCGGTGTAGAATTAGGCTTGAATTGGTGAAAGTTGGTTTTTGGTGATTTCCGGTCGGTAGTGAAAATACGATATTGGGGTCGGAATTGAATTCCGGAAGTTGGAGCAGGTTCGTAATGTCATTTTGGATATGTCTGCAAAATTTCAGGTCAATCGGAGGTGTTTTGGGTAGTTTCGGCATCGTTGGTGGAATTTAGAAATTTTAAAGTTCATAGGCTTGAATTTTATGTGATTTTGGTGTTTTAATGTTATTTTGGGTGTTCCGAGGGTGCAACTAAGTTTGAATAATCATATACTATATGTTGGTATATTTGGTTGGGGACCCGAGGGGCTCGGGATGGTTTTCATTCTACTAATGTAACCACACATGCGGATGTTTGATAGCAGGTGCGGGCCCGTAGAAGCGGACAGGGCTCCGCAGGTGCGGAGGTTGACTGGTTAGTGTAAAGTCGCAGGTGCGGAAACTTGACCAGACATGCGAGGTCGCAGGTGCGGCAGTGTAGCCGCAGGTGCGGAATTCCCTGGGTTAACAAAAAGCGCAGGTGCGGTCCTCCTTAGCGTAGGTACGGACCGCAGGTGCGAGGGCAAGGGCCGCAGGTGCGAAAAGCCTGGGCAGAAAGAATAAAAAGGGGACTTAGCGATTTTTAGTCTTCTTTTCACCATTGTTGTTGCTGGTTCCGAGCTTTTTGAGGGATTTTGAAGAGGAAAACGTTTGTTCTTTATTGAGGTAAGTTTTTTGGACTCATTAACTCGATTATATATGATTAAGGACCTTATTAGCAGTGTTTATTTAGGGAAAATCAGTGAAAAAAGGGGGAAACTAGAACTTGAGTTTAAGAGACCTTCTAGGGGTGATTTGAGGGGTCATTTGGACTCCAATTTCAGAGTTCTTATATGTATAGACTCGTGATATGATGAGGATCATTTTGGTATAAAGTTTGTCGAGTTCCAAGACATGGGCCCGGGGTCGGGTTTGACCAATTTCGGGATTTTTTAGTATTTTTGATAAATTTCGATTGGGTTTCATTCCTTGGCATATTATAATGGTATAAATCTGATTTTTGGTAGATTTTGAGCGCTCAGAGGCCGAATTTAGAGGCAAGGGCACTGCGGAGTAGTGTTTTAGCCGGTTTTGAGGTAAGTAACGTTTCCAAACATGGAACTGAGGGTTCAAAACCCCAATTTATCTGGTATTTGATGTTAACTAAGGTGACGCACGTGTCAAATGACGGGCATGCGAGCGTACACCGAATATTTGTGGCCTGGCTCATCCCATGGCACTGCCTAATGGTTATTTCACGTTGATACTTGTACCGTGAAGGTTGTAATTACCTTGAACATATTAGAAATCATGTTAAGTATAAATGATAAGGCTTCACGTCAATATGTTCAGACCGGAATGATCAGTTATTATTGTCTCTATCTGTTACTATTTGCTTTCATGTACTCAATCTTGTTATAGCATATGTTTCATGCCTCAACCTTGTGTGCAGGTCCAGGTACATTGGGACCCGACTCTGGTCATTGAGTAGCTGACAGTTCCATCAGAGTTGTCGAGGTAGCAGCTGGCGACCGTGATCTCGTCATCTCTTTCTTACTCTACCAGTCGTTATTTACTTTTCAGACTGTGTTGTCCATTCCTCTTTTATTCACTTTATGTATTAGCAGCTCATGAATGTGTGACACTAGATCCGAGGTTGTAGGATTTATATTTTGGTTTCATATAATGTTTTAACGTCAAATTTATTATTGTTATTATCTTTAGACTTGTTAAAAATGATATTCTCTGGTAATCGAGTCTAGATTTGACATAAATAGGTGGGTGGCCTGGTTCCACGACACGCGCCATCACGACCCTGAAACTGGGTCGTGACAGTTAGTCATTTCTCTTCAGATTTTAAACTTTGGACTTCGGATTTGGGATCGATTTTTGGGGATTTTCAAGCTAATCGAGTGGGTAGGTGTTCTTCACCTAGAATTATATATATTCCATGATTTTTTATTTGTTTTTATCATTTAAATTGTGCTTTGGGTTGAAGAAAATGTTGGTTTTGAAAGAAAACTTCATAAATGAAAATTCGTGATTTGAGGGACCAAATGGTATCGGAATTTGATAAATTTTTTATGGTACCCAGCTTGTCGAGTGTTCATCCGGTATTCAGATTTTTTGTAAAATTTGACGAGTTCTGAAGTGCGGGCCCGGGGGGTCGACTTTTGGGTCGATTTTTATATTTTTGTAAAGATTGAAACTTTATTATTCAGAAGAGATTTTTATACGATTTATGTGTGTTTTGGAGTTGTTATAGTTGGATTTGAGCCGTTCGGAGGTCTTTTCACCCGAGAAGTCCAGTTTAGAGTACCGGGTTGTCGTCTTCGAGGAAAGTATCTTGCCTAACCTTGTGGGGGGGGGGGACTACTGTATTGGTAAAAAAAATAGCTTTACACGTAGGCAAAATCTGGATGACTCAGCCAACTATGTGGACAAAAGAAAACAGCACATGTGGAGGTAAAGATACACGGAGGCACGTGATAAAAGAGATACGGTCAGCATATATTTTAATATAACAACCACGAGAAGATTATCGAGGAAGAAGAGACACGGTCGAAATGAATCTAGACAAAGCAACAGGCAGGTACGAGATTAACTCAACAGGCACGAAATTGATTCATCAACCACGAGTGTATCAGCCACGGGAAACCTAATGAAGAAGAAGAGATGCGGTCATAGAGCACCCAAACGAAGCCACAGATAAGATTCGAGAATCAACATTTAATGACTCACACATTACGTAATTCCTAAAATAACAGTTACGATTCACCTTTGTAACGCCTCATTAATGAAATAATTAGTCATTAATGAGCAATCATTACAGGAATCAAAACGTTGTACTAGGAAAATCCCTCTATAAAAGGGAAGAAATGTAACAAACAGGGGCATCTGAATTCTCGAATACAAACTACTTTACTTCTTGCACTCTATATTGCTATCAATTTACTGTTTCTTTATTCGTTATTTTATTCATTCGATTATCATTAACCCGAGTTTATCTTAAAATAGCTTTGGTCAAGGAATCTTATTCTTTGGTTAAACAAATTGGTTCTGTTACCGGGAAACTGATAATCATAGTGCGTTTACCAACTGATATCCTTTAAATCATGCCGATTTCCAACAACAATGACGACAACAACCAACAAAGAAATGGAACCCAGTTCCATCTTCTCGAGGAACCCCGCGTGCTTCAAGGGAATCATCTCCAGTTAGATCTAATAATCATCATAACCATGAAGAGCAAATAGTAGAACAGGATCGAATAAAACAAATGATTGCTGATTATGTGGGACAAGCTTTGCAAGAATTTGCAAGAGGGTTTCCACAAGCACCACCAGTACCATCAGTACCACCTCAAAATAATACAATCGTAGCGGAAAATTCTCAATCTGGGTTAATAAACTCAGCCAGGGGAGACACTCCAAATGAATCTTTAGAAACAAGATCAGGTACGACTAATAATTCTAAGTTACAAAATTTATTACTAACCATGCAAAAATAGATGAAAGAACAGAACGATCGCATCGAGAAAATCCTTGGTGTTTCGCCTATTATCAAGGGAATCGATGTAGATAGGTATTCTCAACAGCCTTGGAATCCAAGTGCAGCTCCATTACCTATACCCAAGAAGTTTAGAATGCCTGACGTTCCCAAATATGATGGAACAACTGACCCACGTGATCACGTGACTGCTTTCACCACTGGAGTAAAAGGCAATGATTTAACAAAAGAGGAAATCGAATCAGTCATTGTCAAGAAATTCGAAGAAACACTCACGAAAGGAGCTTTAACTTGGTATTCCCTTCTCCTTGAAAACTCTATAGATTCTTTTGTTGATTGCAGATTCGTTTATAAAAGCACACTCTGGTGCACAAAAAGTTGAAAAACGAATGGAAGATATATTCAAGATAAAACAAGGAGACACAAAATTGCTTCGTGAGTTTGTGGACAGGTTCCAATGGGAAAGGATGCAACTACCAAGGGTGCCTGACAACTGGGAAGCCATGGCATTCACAAGTAACTTGAACGATAAAAGCTCAGAAGCCACGAGACGCCTTAAAGAGAGTTTAAGAGAATTCCCAGCCACAACATGGAATGATGTGTATATCAGGTACAATACCAAACTCAGAATCGAAGAAGATATCATTGCCCGGTCAAAAGATGAGGAATACCCCAGTACAAGACGACCATAATCAGAGACAAGGTCAGGTAAAAACATGTACGATGACCCTCGAGACGTGACACACGTCCCCGATTTGAAAATACAAGACCATCGGGAAAAGATACAAACTCATCTTCATCTAGATCCAGGAGAGATCGAGATGAGCGGTCCAGGGGTAATACCCGAATTGGGGACCATAGCTTTAATGTAAGTAGTACTGAACTTGTCTCAATACTAATAAGTATGGGAGACAAAGTTATGTGGCCCAAATAAATGCGTTCTAATCCTAACAGGAGGAACCTTGATCAGTGGTGTGAATTCCACAATGATCATGTCCATAGAACTACAAATTGTAGATTTTTGCAAGGTGAAGTAGAACATCTATTAAAATAGGGCTACTTAACGAAATTGTTTAGTGATAAAGGTAAACAGGCATATATGAAGAGCAGGCAGGAGCCACCAAAAACACCTTCCCCAAAACGAACCGTCAATGTCATACATGGAGGGGAAGAAGTGAACGGCATAGTCTGTCAGCTAACATCAAAAGTCACAAGCACCCACGGGAAGCGAGTTCGAGAAGAGACAAGGGAAGATCAAATATCTTTTGATGATGCGGATTTTGGTGGATTAATACTTCCACATAATGACGCACTGGTAATATCCTTACTTATTCATGACACTAATGTTAAAAGAGTATTGATTGATCCAGGCAGTTCAATCAATATTATTTTGATAAAAGTCGTGGAAGAAATGCTAGTAGAAATGAAATGATCCCGAAGGTTCGAGCTATATCTGAGTTCGATAATTCAACAGTGATAACTAAAGGAGAAATCGAACTCAATACTTACGCTGAAGGAGTCGTCAAAAGTGCAAAATTCCAAGTCATTAATACGGAAATGGCTTACAATGTTATTCTGGGAAGACCATGGATTCACAATATAAAAGCGGTCCCATCCACTCTACATCTGGTGATAAAACTCCCTTCAAAATGGGGAATAAGTCAAATTAGGGGTGATCAGCAAACCTCGAAAAATATCAATTTGATAGCTCTTAACAACAAAAAAGACACGGGAGAAACATTGAATTCTCAAACAGAGGCTCATCAACAAACAGGTATGGAACAAACCTCTGATCAACTACGTACAAAAGAAATGGATATTCAAATAGGTACGGAAGAAGGTAATGATGAAACAAATCCTGTAATCATCAAGGATGAGCCAGAACATGCGGACATAGACTCCAGACCGGATTTTATTCGTGAACCAGAAGAAGAAGAACATATCAAAACAACTGCTGAAGAACTCGAGAATGTTCCCACCTCTGAACAAAATCCCGAAAGGAAACTCTACATCGGCATAAAATTGCTGGAAAGATTAACACCAGAACAAAAAGGTATGTTAGTCAATTATTTAAAAGCTAATGAGGATTGTTTTGCATGGTCCCATTCAGATATGACAGGTATCCCACCAGAGGTGATGACCCACAAACTAAACGAAGATCCGTCATTCGTACCTGTCAAACAAAAGAAACGAAAGCAAGGACCTTTCAAAAATCAAGTGATTGATGAAGAAGTCCAAAAGCTTTTGAATATAGGTTCGATACGAGAGGTAAAGTATCCTGACTGGTTAGCCAACACAGTGGTGGTACCGAAAAAGAACGGCAAATGGCGGGTATGTGTAGACTATACTGATTTAAATAAAGCATGTCCTAAAGATTCATTTCCCTTGCCACATATAGATCAAATGATCGATGCAACCGCGGGTCATGAATTGTTAAGCTTTTTAGATGCATATTCTAGTTATAACCAGATTAAAATGGAGCCCTTGGATGAAGAAAAGACTTCCTTCCTTACTAACCGGGGGACTTATTATTATAAGGTTATGTTGTTTGGATTAAAGAATGCAGGTGCCACTTATCAAAGATTATTGACAAAAATGTTTCAAGAACATTTAGGCAAAACAATGGAGATTTACATCGATGATATGCTTGTAAAATCAACACAAGCAGAAGATCATCTTCAGCATCTCTCTACTACTTTTGATATCTTACGCAGGTATAATATGAAGCTCAACCCGGAAAAATGTGCCTTCGGAGTACAATCTTGTAAGTTTCTGGGATTTCTTGTATCTAATAGAGGAATAGAGGTAAATCCAACTTAAATAAAAGCTATAGAAGAAATACCAGAAATTTTGAAAAATAAAAAAGAAGTTCAACGATTAACGGGAAGAATATCAACTCTAGAAAGATTTATTTCTAGATCTTCCGAGAAAAGTTTTAAATTCTTTTCAGTTCTTAAAAAGCAAAATCAGTTCGAATGAACTGAAGAATGTCAACAGGCTTTAAAAGACTTGAAGTCTTATTTTTCAAAACCACCGTTACTATCAAAGCCAAAAGAAAGAGAAAGATTATACATCTACCTGGCTGTTTCAGAAATTGCTGTAAGTGCAGTACTGGTAAGAGAGGAAAAAGGTAAGAAATCTCCTATTTATTATGCAAGCAAAACTTTATTAGATGCTGAGACTAGATATCCATATCTAGAAAAATTAGCTTTAGCATTGATAATGGCATCAAGAAAACTACGTCCTTATTTTCAATGTCATCTAATCACTGCCGTGACTTCATATCCTTTGAGGAATATTTTACATAAACAAGAAATGTCAGGAAGATTAGCCAAGTGGGCCAAAATTGAGTGAGCATGATATAACATATCAACCTAGAACTACAATTAAGTCATAAATACTGGCCGACTTTGTAGCTGACTTTAGCAATAATATTACCCCTGAAGTAGAAAAGGAATTACAACTCTTCAATGGTGTAAACCCAGGTTAGTGGACCCTATTTACAGATGGCTATTCTAATATAAAAGGAGCAGGGTTAGGCATCGTACTAATATCACCCAAGGGTGAAAAGATACGGCAAGCTATTAAATGCTATCCAATAACTAACAACGAAGCAGAGTACGAGGCTGTTATTGCAGGTTTAGAATTGGCACGAGAGCTATTAATTGAGCAAATCGAGATCAACAACGATTCATAATTGGTGGTAAACCAGATGCAGGGGACTTACACCGCTCGAGAAACTCGAATGCAGCAATACTTAGAAAAGGCACGTGAACTTGTGAGACAGTTCAAAACTTGGAAAGTGATACAAATATCTAGGGAGGAAAATGCTGAGGCAGATGCGTTGGAAAACCTCGCAGCCGTTACGGAAGTAACCAATAAAGACAACACTATTGTCGTACACCTCTTCCATTCGACAATTGACCAAAACAAGAATGAGGTATCTTTCAATAATTTAACTTGGGACTAGAGAAACGAAATTCTTAACTTTTTGCAGAATGGTACCGTGCCTGAAGACTAAAAAGCAGCTCAAGCGCTCCGCCGCAAAACAGCAAGATACTGTCTAGTTCATGGCACCTTGTACCGCAAAATGTTTGGAGAACCCCTAGCTAAATGCCTCGGACCTAATCAGACAAAATTCATGATAAGAGAAGTCCATGAAGGACATTATGGAAATCACGCAGGTGCAAAATCTTTGGTAAAAACCCTAATCAGATCAGGGTATTATTGGCCTAAGATGGAAGAAGACGCGGAAAATTTCATCTCGAAATGTGACAAATGCCAACGATTCACCAATAATATGCACAGACCAGTAGAATTGTTGCACTCTATCATATCACCGTGGCCTTTCATGAAATGGGGAATGGACATAGTGGGACCTCTTCCCCCATCCAAAGGTCAGGTACGGTTCCTGCTTGTACTTACTGATTATTTAACAAAATGGGTAGAAGCAGAAGCATTCAAACAGGTGCGGGAAAAAGAGGTTAAAAGTTTCTTATGGCGAAATATAATATGCCGATTCGGGATTCCAAAGGAGATCGTGTGTGATAATGGCCCACAGTTCATAGGTTCACAAATCACAGAATTCTTCGAGAGTTGGAAAATTAAACGGATCGCTTCAACACCATATCATCCCGTAGCTAATGGACAAGAGGAATCCACGAACAAAATCATCATCAACAATATAAAGAAGCGGTTAGACAAAGCCAAAGGCAATTGGCCCGACGTATTACCAGCGGTATTATGGGCGTACATAACCACATCAAAAACAGCTACGGGAGAAAGTCCCTTCGCACATGTTTATGGCTCTGAGGCATTAATACCTGTGGAAATTGGTGAACCAAGTTTGAGAGTGACAACAACTTCGGAACAAACGAATGACGTTGAACTCCAAACCAATTTGGACTTGCTCGAGTCACGAAGAGATGCGACTTTAATACGGATGGCATCTCAAAAGCAAATCATAGAGCGGTATAACAACCGCAAAGCTCATCTCAGATATTTCAAAATTGGGGACTTTATACTTAAAAAGGTCTTCCAGTCAACAAAGGAAGCAGGAGCTGGCAAACTAAATCCAAACTGGGAAGGACCCTATAAGGTCCGAGGGATAGCGGGGAAAGGTGCGTACGAGTTGGAAGCCATGGACGACAGGGTTCTACCAACGAGTTGGAACACCATCCACCTTAAGACGTATTACTTCTAAGGAAAAGAATTACCCTCGGTCAGGTACCGCATGTTAGATTTTGTCTTTGAATATTTAAAATTTTACTAACTTTTTTAGATGATAGGCAAAAAGCTAACCCATCACCAGATGATGACATTAGACCTGCAAAGACGCNAAAAAAGTATATACCTTCGAGTCCGGAATGTTTTCCTTTTTCAGGGAAAAGACCACAAAGAAGGAACAATCAAGTGTTCGAGATCGCATTCTTCAACGCTCAAACACTTGGGGGACTACATAATATGGAAGGCCAAGATGAAGCAAAAGACTGCCAGAAGTCAAAAAGCTCGAGCCTAAAAGAACCATTTACCCAACGAGTCAAGTGATACGAGCAAAAAGAACTGAAGACTCCAGCACAACAATTACGAAGCCTACTCTGAAAAACCCTCAAACCATGTTCAAGTTAAAAGGCAAAGTATTAGCTACGAAGAAGAAATGTACATGTCATATAAAAAACGGTTATATTAAAAACAGTTAGGGATAGAAGATCATCATCATTGTACTTAGTCAAAAAACTGTTACAATAAAAAAACAGTTATGAAATCTTTGTACTCAAGTAGAAAACTGTTATTCAAATAAAACAGTTACGGATGAAAGATTAAAACCCTTGTATTTATTCTCAAAATTGTTATCAAATAAAACAATTATGAATTACGATGCATTTCTCTCGTACTTGTTATAAAACTGTTGCAAATAAAAACAGTTATAGGTAAAAACCCGACATTTACAAAAACTATTACTAATGAAAAACAGTTATCTCCTTGTATTAACTCGAAAAAACTGTTACCTACGAAAAACAGTTGCGAAATACAAGTGATTATCAAATCTGTTAAAACAAAACAGTTGCAACCTGAGTTTTAGATGATAATCATAACACATGTAAAATGTTGTGAAAGTTCAAACGAAAACCTCTCACAAAAACATACTTAAACATGTGAGAAAATTCCTATTACTCTATTGCATTTCAATGAAATTGAGATGTCTTCTTCATTAAAATATTAATTAAAAGGGCCCTAATACATAAACAAAGCCTCTTACAAACAAAGGCTAAAAAAACTTACACTACACCTATCATAAAAAGGTTCAAAGTGAAATACGCATCTATATGCAAATAAAGCTAAGAGGTACGAGCAAAAACCTCACAAAAGCAATACGAAGAAATAAGACTTGAGAAAAGAGTAAGGCTCAAAATCATAACAGAAAGTCTCAAAAATTGCATTAATATAAAGCGGCTAAGTCAAAAACTAAGTACTAAACTAGTACTTAGCCGCATAAGTATTTACAGTTTTATGGTGCCCCTAAGTTGTCAGTTGGGGACTTTAGAGTTTCAAATTTACTCCCGATGGAGCTGGGAGTAACCACACCAATCCAATAAAAAAAAGAGTGGGGATAATTTCTTCATTCTTGAGGAGGAGGAGAACCGACTTCTTCTTCTGAAGGAACGTCAGATGCTTGTTGGGCTTCATCAGCTGGAGAAAGTTCAAGACCCCGCTGGGTCTTCTCCATAGCTTCTTCGGATTTAGCAATCTCAGTAGCAAGGTCAAAGCCCTCTCGGCCCATTTCTATCAACGTATCATGGAGAGCACTCATGTATGCCCAACTTACGTCGACGGTTGTCGCCTCTTCAAGGTTTCCATAATCCTTTGACCATGCCTGAATCTCAGCCTTCAAGCTATCATTCTCAGCTTCAGCGGCTTCAAGGGCAACCTTCAAAGGAGCAATTGATTCCTCCAGAGTCTGAACTTTCACCTGGGCTTCACGGAGATCCTCTTGAGTCTGGGAGAGGTTCCGCACAAGTTCACCGGAGTATTCCTCTTTCTGTCCCAGCATATGCTTCAAGTTACTGATTTCCTCTGTAGCCTTTGACAATTGCTCAGCAAATGTAGACTCGAGAACAACTTTGTCCTTGTTAACCTGGCTGCAGGAAACTCTTTCCACTGCCAATTCTGCTGTGACAATCTTCAGCTGCTCCTTCAAGGTATCTCTCTCCACCTCTAAAGCATCCATTTCTATTCGAAGACTATCATATTGTGCCTTTGAATCCTCAAGATCACATAGCTCTTTCAACTCGTTCTCTGAGTTCGAAATTCTCTTCATAAGCTCTAATCCAATAAGGTGCGTCTGCAGAAACAGCAAAGAAATCAAACGTGTTAAACTTTTATTCAAAGAAAATTGAGCATACAAAAGTGTTCTTTCAAAAGCATACCTTTAAAGAATTATGCACCACTTCGTTGGCCCAAGTAAGAGTTGAGTGGCTGTCAAGTTTGACCCTCTCTTAAGAGCCGATTAAAGGCTTGAGCCATACTTCAGGCTCACTAGTCTTCTTGAACAGGCTTCCACCGGCTGGAACCTTAATTACAACCCTCCGCATCTCCCTGCTGGAAGACCCTACTTCTACAAAAGAAGGCACGGAAGAAGGAACGAAGGGGATAGCGACAGACACGGACGGGCAAGGAGCCAAAGGAGCCACGGGCACATCAATAGAAATAGATGGATGAGAAGATGAGGAAATAACAGGTACGGAAGGAGGAGCAACAGCAAAATCGGGAAAAATGGTAGCTAGCAGAACATTATCAGGGTCAAGTTCAAACCCTTCATGGAAAAGACGCTCGGCAGGATCTCGAACCGGAGACTGAGACTCATCCCGGGAAAAAGAGGGCCGAATTGACAACACGGAAGGAAAATGCCCAGTAGCAGACTCATCATCTGAAACTGCTCGCCTTCTTCTCGACCGGTGCACTAAAGCACCCTCTCTTTCATCTTCATCTTCCCCTCCAGAACGGGGATCACGAACTTTCCTCTTAGAAGAACTGACTAAAATCTTCTGAGCATGAGATAATGACATCTTTGGGAGTGATGAACCAGGTGCCCCACGGGTAGAAAACCCTATCGAAAGAAGGAAAGAGTTAACAAAAAGAACTCAGGTAAAGTAGGAAGTGAGAAAAACTCCACTTACCGTGGGTCTTGACAATCCAATTGAACTTCATGGAAAAGAACTTCCAAGACCTTTCTTCGACAGGAGCTGCGGATAACATTTTTTCTACCCAACTACGAATATCGGAGACATTCTCGACGGTATTCATAGTTGCTGAAAAATAAGAGAAAAACAGATGCGGTATTAAAAACGCAATTTAACTTTATGTAAAGAAAACAGGTACGAACCAAAGTACTTACGTGCACGGTTCCACTTCTCAGGGAAGGGAAGATTGTTTTCACCCACTAAAACAGCAGTGGGAACGGCAACGTACCTAAGGTACCAACCTCTATCCTTGTCATCACCAGGGGTTACTAAAACTCTCTTACTCCGAGCAGCCAGAGTAAAAACTCCATGACGAAATAGAGCAGGTGAATACAGATGAATCAAATGATGAAAGGTGAAAGGAACAAAATCTTTAGAAGCCAAAACTCTCAGGCAAGCAACAACACACCACACTAAAGGACCGACTTGTCCGAGGCATATATTGAAAAAATGGAAAAACTCAATAATAACAGGGTCGATGGGAGGCTGAAATCCTATTGTAAAAGGATAAGTGTAGACATACGAAAAACCCATCTTGTAAGACGTGATCCTTTGGTTATTATTTGGCACAAGAATGGTAACGTTAGACTCCCAAGATCATTCCCTACGGATAAGAGGAATATGACCTACAGTAATAATGGTCGCATACTTCTCTACACTTTCTAGAGAAGAAGCCCGTTCGACGATAGGAGAATTTTCACTTGGGAAGATTATCTCAGCAGGAATGATTTCGTCAACTTTTGGTTCACGAATATCATGCTTACTCTTAGAAGCAGATTGAGAAGACCTAGCTCTACGAGACAGTAAAGATCTAGCGGAAGGAGAAGAAACCAAAGGGGAAGACAAACCCCTAGTGGAGGCAGATCCTAAACTCCTCAATCGGCCACCTCTCTGGCTCCTAGATGGATCAGAAGAAGATGCCAAAGTTTCAACATTGATAACCTTTTTAGGTTGACCAGATGAAGACATATTTATGCAAGCTAAGGAAATTTCTTCACCAAGGAAAAATCAAATTATAGAAGTGTTTCGTGAAAGAGAAGGAAAGAAGACATCTATTTATACCTAATGGCAACCATCAAAACATGGAAAAATAATGATGG
Organism: Nicotiana undulata; assembly: GCA_005239495.1. Taxonomy (NCBI): domain Eukaryota; kingdom Viridiplantae; phylum Streptophyta; class Magnoliopsida; order Solanales; family Solanaceae; genus Nicotiana; species Nicotiana undulata. Next base: position 21,565 of record ML265025.1, on the reverse strand, counting down.
AAAGTCATAATTAAGGGTGTCACTTCAGGACTGATGCGGCTGCAAAAAAGCCTTAAAAAGTGCCGAATTGTTGCATAGCCAATCAAACACAGACACGTGGAAGAAGCATTAAATGGAAGTGATGCACGACGAATGCGTTCAAGAAAGGATACAATGTTTCGGAACAAAGCGGCGGCAAAATATTCCCGCCATAAATGCGTATCCACTTACCAAGTATTATACGTCACATACATGGCAAGTGGGGGGACTATCTGTATTGGTAAAAAAAAATAGCTTTACACGTAGGCAAAATCTTGATGACTCAACCAAATATGTGTACCAAAGAAAACAGCACATGTGGAGGTAAAGATACACGGAGGCACGGGATAAAAGAGATACGGTCAGCATATTTTTTAATATAACAACCACGAGAAGATTATCGAGGAAGAAGAGACACGGTCGAAATGAATCTAGACAAAGCAACAGGCAGGTACGAGATTAACTCAACAGGAACGGAATTGATTCATGAACCACGAGTGTATCAGCCGCGGGAAACCTAATGAAGAAGAAGAGATGCGGTTATAGAGCACCCAAACGAAGCCACGGATAAGATTCGAGAATCAATAGTTAATGACTCACACGTTACGTAATTCCTAAAATAAAAGTTACGATTCACCTTTGTAACGCCTCATTAATGCAATAATTAGTCATTAATGAGCAATCATTACAGGAATCAAAACGTTGTACTAGGAAAATCCCTCTATAAAAGGGAAGAAATATAACAAACAGGGGCATCTGAATTCTCGAATACAAACTACTTTACTTCTTGCACTATATATTGCTATCAATTTACTGTTTCTTTATTCGTTATTTTATTCATTCGATTATCAGTAACCCGAGTTTATCTTAAAATAGCTTTGGTCAAGGAATCTTATTCTTTGGTTAAACAACTACCCCTTAGGAATTGAGTCTTCTATGTTGATTGTAGCCCGTTTACGCGAGGTGACGAGTGCGTACTCGGACTTATTTGTATGAATTTGGCCTTTTAGGGTTCTTATGTCCTTATATTCTCTGTGTATGAATTTGTAATTGTTATGACTAAGTTTCTGGTTGTTAGTTTCATCTCTTCCTTCCTAAATAAGATTTTTCTTGCTTTTAGTCTCCCTTTGTTGTTTACTTGATCTTAATCGACTTAACTGAATATTTTACCTCTTCTACCATCATGCTATATTTTCTTCATAAACTGCCTAATTGACTAGAATTAGTATTATCTAGCCCTATAACTGTTTAGCCATAATGGTAATATTTGTTCATTGGTGTCAAGCATGCTCGTGAGTCGTATACTATGATTTATATGATTTTTCCTTAAGTGCTACTTAGGTTTAGTTTGATAATTATCCATGTTGATGGTATCTCCTTGGTGTGGCCTATTACTGAGCATTGTTCAAGCTGAGTTTTATTCCATGAAGCTAATTGTTTAAGCGAGATTGGTTATAGTTGTTTTCCCTTGCTGGGATGATTTGGTTTCTTCTTGTTGTGAGCTTGAATATTGAGAATCGTTGCTATACTTGCTTTGTTTTCCCCTCGTTCCACTGTTTTCTCTTTGTGCTTGGAATTCCCTTCAGTGGCTACTTCTTATGACTGAGTTTTACCATTAATGTGATTTAAGTTCTTGTATTGATTTGCTCGTAGCACTTGGCATTTTGTCCTTTGTTGTTTTTGTGCTTGTTATGGCAACGTACAATGTTTCTATCGTGTTCTAGTTGTTCTCTCTATTGTCTGCATTGTATATATAAATTGGGATTATAGACGTATTCCGGGAGCTTTCCCCTGTACTGCATTGGATATTCAAATTGGGACTACAGACGTATTCCGGGAGCTTTCCCCCTGTACTGCATTGCATATTTAAATTGGGACTATGAACGTATTCCTGGAGGATTGCATATTTAAATTGGGACTACAGACGTGTTCTGGGAGCTTTCCCCCTGTACTGCATGACAAATTCTGAGTTACGGACGGAGTTCCGGTAGATTTATCCTGACGAGATTATGATCGAAAGATATATATTGAAAAGTATAGCTGAAAAGCATTTATCTTGATGAGAACTATGTCTGAAAGACTTTTATTTCAAAGGTATATTTGCAAAGCATTTGTCTTGCAGAAAACGATGTTTGAAAGGCATTTATTGGGGAAGAATATTTGAAAAGCATTTATTTTGAAGGAACTGTGTTTGAAGATTTCTCTTTCTAAAAAAAATATATATATATATATATAGTCGGAGAAAGTATATTTCAAAGAAATTTTCTACTTGGAATGATTATATTTAAAGCTTTCAATATAAACTTACGGGTGAAGGTTTACACTCGAAGTATTTTATAAAATAACTTGGGGTTGTTGGCTAAGGCCTGATGTTGAAACTGTTACAGGCTGAATTATTACTTGTTCTTACTGTATTGGGGTTTTCAGTTTTCGGGTCGTGTTCCCGTCCACCTTCCAGTGTATTATTATGATGTTTCGTTGTATTTTGTTGTATTTTCCTTCCGCCCAAATTTGTTATGTGTTAATTACATTGTGTAGTCATTAGATAGACGGTATATTCTGTTATTACCATATTTATGTTTGTTTGATTTATCAGACCAGTGGGTGTCCTGACTAGTCCTCATCACTACTTCACCAAGGTTAGTCTTGATACTTATTGGGCACCTCTATGGTGTGCTCATTCTACACTTCTGTACATTTTTGTGCAGATTCCAGGTTTGCATAGCTGGTCGATCGATAGCTAGCAACGCAGTTGCTGTTGTGGAGACTCAAGGAAAAATCGCTCCAGCGTTCGCGGTTTCGGAGTCACTTAATTCTAAATAATGATATTTTAGGAAATGTTAGTGTAATCTCTTTAAAGCATATGACTTGTACTTACCGGGTTTTGGAAAAAATGTAAAGTGTTGAGATTTATTTCAAAAAGCACTTAATCGATTCTTGTACTATAATTTGATGTTGTTAATAATAGGCTTACCTAGTCCTTAAGACTAGGTTCCGTCACGATACCCAATGGAGGGAAAATTGGGTCGTGACAGTTCTTGGTCATACTAATTACACTAGTGTTATCACAAAAAATAGGGATACAACCAACATCACTTCCAATGGCCATCAATTGTTGTTTGATCCACAACAATTGAGCACAACATGAGGCAGCAAAAACATACTCAACTTCAACAGTAGATAGGGCCAATGAGTTTAGTTTTTTGGTGGCCCAAGACACAAGATATGAGCCAAGAAAGTGTGTAATACCTGAGGTGCTCTTTACATCCACCAGAAAACCTGCATAATCAGCATCAACATATCCCACAAGATTGAAATTACTACCTTTTGGATACGAAAGACAAAGATCACTGGTACCTTTTAGATATCTCAAAATTCTCTTGACAACAGTCAAGTGAGACTCCTTTGGATTTGCTTGAAATCTTGCACAAAGGCCTACACCGAAAACAATGTCACCACTAGCAGTGAGATACAACAATGATCCAATCATTCCCCTATACAACTTCTGATCAACAGATGAACCAGGTTCATCTATGTCCATTTTTGTCGTTGTTGCAATAAGAGTGTCAATTTCTTTGGAATCTTCCATTTTAAACCTTTTAAGCAACTCTTTTACATACTTCTGCTAATGGAACATAGTTTCATTTGAATTTTGTTTAATTTGTAAGTGTAACGACCCGGTCGGTCGTTACGTAGAACTTGCATTAAAATTACTGTTATTGACTTATCATATGTTGGTTATACTGTTCTTGATGTGTTAGAGTTGGTAGGATCGGAATCAGAATGGTTGTGGTGAGAATTTATCCTTTTAGTCTTAAAAATAGTCTTAAAATGGGAAAAGTCAACTGAGGTTTGACTTATTGGTAAACGACCTCAGAATGCAGATTTTATGGTTCGGATAGATTCGTTAGGTTATTGGGGACTTAGGAGTGTGTTCGAAATATTTTTGTGATGTCCAGTGTAGAATTAGGCTTGAATTGGCGAAAGTTAGTTTTTGGTGATTTCCGGTTGGCAGTGGAAATTAGGCTATATGGGTCGGAATGGAATTCCGGAAGTTGGAACAGGTTCGTAATGTCATTTTTGATATGTGTGCAAAATTTCAGGTCAATCGGATGTGTTTTGGATAGTTTCTGAATCGTTGGTGGAATTTAGAATTTTGAAAGTTCATAGGGTTGAATTCGGTGTGATTTTAGTGTTTTTGCGTTGTTTTTGGTGATTCGAAGGCTCAACTATGTTTGTGTGATGTTATGGGATGTGTTGGAATCTTTTGGTTGAGGTCTCGAGGGTCTCGGGTGAGTTTCGGGTGGTTTCGGACCATTTCTAGTTGCCGGTTTTTGGCTTCAGGGGTGTATAGTGCGATAGCATTGATCTGGATGCGTTAGCACAAAAACAATTTGGAAAAATCTAGTTGTGCTATGCAATTTCACAAGGCTTCCCGCGATCGCACAGAGTAAAATATCTGCTGCACTGTCCCGACTTTGGAAGCTTATAACTCACAATTTATAAGGAATTTGAAGATGATCCAAAAATGAAAGTTGTAGCTCTTGATGTCTAGTTTTTAGAAAGTTAAAACAATTGTAATTTGGAGTTTTTTACAAAAGGTTATTACCATTATACTAGAGGCTATACGAAAGAGTTGGAGAAGGCTGTTGGAAAATTTGTTCTATGCGATCGCATAGAGGAGGCCGCGATCGCATAGGGTTAAATAAGGGCTGGTAAATTTTGTTCACTGTGAATGCACAGATGGAACCACGATCGCACAATGTGTATACCTGGGCAACATAAAATTAAACCCTCCGCGACCATTAGACCTTTTAACACCATTTTTGAACGGGAAACGAGCTTGGAGGCAATTGTGGAGAGGGGAAATCAGTATTCATCCTAAAGGTAAGTATTTTGGACCTTAAAACTTGATTATAGGTGAGTAAGGAACACAATCTCAGTGTTTAATTCATGAAAATCAGTAGAAAAAAGGGAGTTAGGGCTTGAGATTATGAGACCTTTAAGGGTCGATTTGAGGGGTCAAACGAACACCGATTTTTGCGTTCTTTATATGTACGGACTCGTGAGATGACGAAGAATATTTTGGTATAAGATTTTTTGAGTTCCGAGAAGCGGGCCCGGGGGTCGGGTTTTAGCAAATTTCGGATTTGGAGCTAAAATTGGTATTTTTCAATTGGAATTCATTCCTTAAGCATAATTTGATGATATAAATCCGAACTTGGTAGATTTGGAGCACTCGGGAGTTGATTCGAGAGGCAAGCGTATTGCGGAATAGTTTCTAGGCTAATTTGAGGTAAGTAATGTCTTTAAATCCTGTCCTGAGGGTATGAAACCCCGGACTCTGCACCCTTTCACGGGTTTTGGAATGCAAAGGTTGGAACTTTGGAAATATATTCCCTATTTAGGCAACTATTGAGTTGCGAAATCGATTTTTAAGCATATGCTTAATAGTATTGAAATATATTTTGATATGATTTGGGCTGTAAGCCATGTTTGGGGCCTTGTGCCGATCTGTTTACCCCTTGGGGGCTGTTTTTACTATTTTCCTCACTTGATATGTTATGATTTTTACTCAGTCTTTTCTTGATAATTGTTTTGACACTCAGAGTATTTTTGATACTATTTCTTGAAATTGAAACACTGTTTTTGGGTCGAGAACCTGGTATATTTATGGCCTGAAGGGCAAGTTGAGAGTGTCTGACTGAGTGAGGCTGTGGGCCTATATTGTGAGGATGTTATGATATGAGTGAGGTTGCGGGCCTATATTGTGAGTGATTTATGCCATGATGTGGCTTGTTATAGCGCTTGGGTTGTAGGAGCCCCTCCGGAGTCTGTACAGACCCCCAGTGAGCGCAGGTACCTAATGAGTGATGTCGCCCACGGGGCTGATACTGAGTGAATGCGAGGTTGCCTGATGGGCTAATATTGAGTGACTGTGAGGTTTCCTGATGGGCTAATATTGAGTGATTGTGAGGTTGCCTGATGGGCTGATACTGAGTGACTGTGAGGTTGCCTGATGGGCTAATGTTGAGTGACTGTGAGGTTGCCTGATGGGCTGATACTGAGATTGTTATGAGAAATGATTTTGGCCCGAGGGGCAGATTTACGATGATTTTACTGAGTTTTGAACTATGATTCACTTCGTTTTCAAACTGACTTTTACTGAGAGTTTTACTGAGATATATTGAAATTATACTTGTTTCAAAGGATTTCTGGAAATTGGTTTTTGAACTTATGTATTTGATGAATACTTATGGTGACTTAGTGATTTACTGGTTTTGTGAATTGGTGTATCTGTGTTGTGTGTTTCTTATTTCTCAAACTGTGATTTAGTTTCATTACTACTGAGTTGGCGTACTCATCATTACTCTCTGCACCTCTGTGTGCAGATCCAGGTAGTGATTCGGAGCAGTAGTCGTCTGAGTTCGTTATCCGCAGCTTACGGAATTTCGAGGTAGCTGTCGAGCGTCCGCATCTTCTCCATGTCCCTTCCTTATTTAGTATTAATATATTATTCCTAGACATTGTCTATGACAATAGCAGAGTTAGTTTATTTCGTAGATGCTCATGACATGTTGACTCCGGGTCTTGGGGACGGTTGTAGATTGTTAGCTTAATTGTTTTGTTTAAAGATTTTGAAACTTATATGAGTATTATGAATCGTTGAAAATAAATTGAGATATTTGAAAAGAAAAATGTGAAAATTTTGAGTGTTGGCTAGCCTAGTTCCACGATAGGCGTCATCACGGCCGGTTAGGATTTGGGGTCGTGATAGTAAGCCTAAAAAGAAATTAAGCTCACCCATCATGCTTATTTCAAATTCACTCCCCATTAGTTTAGCAAATTCTTTACTTAGCTTATCAGTAGTTGCTCCAAAGATTATATCATCAACATATATGTGAACTACCAAGAGATATTTACCTTTTTTCGTTCAAGAATAAAGTATTGTCCATTTTACCTCTCTTGTAGTCATGCTCAAGCAAAACTTTTGATAATCTTTCATACCATGTTCTTGGAGCATGGTTGAGTCCATAAAGTGCCTTGTCAAGTTTGTACACAAGATCACGATTTTCCTTGTTTTGAAACCCCGGAGGTTGCTTGACAAACACTTATTCCTTTATATATCCATTGAGGAAGGAACTCTTGACATCCATCTGGTGAATGGTGAATTCTATGTAAGTAGCAAAGTCTATGAGGAGTCTTATTGCTTCCAGCCTTGCAACTGGAGCAAAATTTTTATCATAGTCTATGCCCTACTCTTGACTATATCCTTGAACCACCAATATTGCCTTGTTTCTTGTAACTATTCCATCTTCATCAAGTTTGTTTCTCAAGACCTACTTAGTGCCAATTACTGATATGTCCAAGGGTCTTGGTACCAGATGACAAACTTGACTCCTTTCAAATTAGTTGAGTTCATCTTGCATTGTATTTACCCAGTCTGCATGCTGCAAAGCCTCAACAACATTTTTAGGTTCAATAAGAGATAAGGAAGCATCAAAAGCACAAAGATTCTTTAATGAAGATCTGATTTTTATTCTAGAGGTTGGATCAGTAATGATGTTCTCAATGGGATGAGAACTTTGATATATGTAAGGTCTCACAACCGACGGGTTGCCCCTTGATGTTCCTTCAGCGTTTTGTTGTTGTGGAACAGGTTCATGGACAGGTTCCATTGAGTTTTGAGGATCATTTCCTCTTTGTTCCATCACCTGTTCCTTCTTCTAGTGCAGCTTTAGTCTGGGCTGTGGTTTCATTTAAGTTTCTTACCAGCCCAGTTGCTTCATCATCATGTTCCTGCCTCTTAGAAAGGATGTTAGTTTCATCAAAAACCACATGAACACTTTCTTCAACACACATAGTTCTTTTGTTATAGACCTTATAAGTTTTACTATGTGAAGAATATCCCAAGAATACTCCCTCATCACTTTTGGGATCAAAGTTTCCTAGGGAGTCTTTACCATTGTTGTGAATAAAGCACTTGCATCCAAATGCCCTAACATGGGATATATTTGGTTTTCTCCCTTTAAGCAACTCATAGGGAGTCTTCTCTACAAGAGGTCTAGTCATGCACCTATTTATGTTGTAGCATGCAGTATTTACAGCTTCTGACCTAAAGCTATGGGCAATTTAATAGAAAGAAGCATGGTCCTAGCCACATCTTCAAGTGTCCTATTCTTTCTTTCAGCTACTCCATTTTGTCGTGGAGTCCTAAGAGCAGAAAAATTATGATCTATGCCATGCTCATCACAAAATTCAGCAAATTTAGCATTTTCAAATTCAGTGCCATGATCAGACCTAATTGATGCAAGTTGATTACCTAGTTGTTTCTGAGTTTTTCTAACAAAAGAAGTGAATATGTCAAATGCTTCATCTTTAGATGTTAAAAATAATGTCCAAGTAAACCTAGAGTAATCATCAACAGGCACCATCACATATCTTTTACCAGCTCTGTTTAATGTTCTTATTAGACCACAGAGATTCATATGGACCAGTTCCATCGTTCTGGTGGTACTTACCACTTTCTTGCATTTAAAAGAGGATCTTACCTGCTTCCCCCTTGCACAAGCCTCACAAACTTTGTCTTTCTTGAACTTAATGTTAGGCAGTCCTATCACCAAGTCCTTGGAGACTAATTTGTTGATTTGACTCAGACTTGCATGTCCAAGTCTCTTATGACAAAGGAGGGGCTCATTGTCCAACACACTTAAGCAAGTGAGTTCATTTTCTGAAAGTGTGGACAGATCTACAATGTATATATTGTTCACTCTTTTTTCTTGCAAAACAATCTTGTTAGTGGTAAGATTAATCACATAATATTTAGTAGAGGTGAATGCTACCAAATTACCTCTATCATACAATTATGATACACTAATTAGATTGTATTTTAAGTCGTCTATCAAGTAGTCATTCTCATAGAGTGAGATTAAGTCTTACCTACCTTACCAACCCCAATGATCTCACTTATCTTCCCATTTCCAAAGGAGACATTACCTTCTTTGAGGTCCTCGAGTGTAAGGAACCGGCCCTTGCTTCTTGTCATGTGCTTTGAGCAGCCACTATCCATGTACCATATTTTGCTGCTTGATAAGTAGGGATTTTAGCCTATTGTTTGCTCTCTTTTACTTAGGTTTTGGGCCGAAAATGTGGGAAGGTATTCCCGAAAATTAACTTAATGTGCTTGCTTGCAAGGTTTGTTCAAAATGAGCCAAAGGAGTCAAAACTTGAACAAAAACAAAGGCTGCGCCAAGAGATGTGGAACGCGGACCACGATAGAAAAAGGCGACCGCAAAATTATCAACGTGGACGCGGGCACAATTACGCGGTACGTGAAATGCAGAATTAGAGAAGTGGTTTTGAGCATAAATATCAACGGGAACTGCATCAGTTGTGCAGAAATGAAGAGGGAGGTCCGCGTCAAAAGTGTGCGGCCGCGAAAATCTCTACGCGGACGCGGTGGAAAAGACGTGGTCCGTGAAACAAGGCTCAATCTAGGACCAGATGTGATGAAACGCGGACCGCGATCAAAATTACGCAGCCGCGAAAGCACGAGTGCAGTCGCGGTCAGAATTATGCGGCCGCGAAACCTTAGCAGGGGTATTTTTGTCCGAAAATTTCAGCTTAGTATAAATACACCCTTTTGTCAATTTTAGGTTAAGTTTAGTTTTGATGAGCACGGGAGATGGATGTTTTTCCCTTTTTGGGTAATTTTGTACAAGATCTACCTTCAAACTTCAGATTTTAATCTTTTACTTTAATATTATGGATTATATCTCCTTTTTATCTTTGATTTCTATTGTTACTATGAGTAGCTAGACTCCATAGCTAGGGTTGTGACCCAATCCTAGTGTCAGTATTTAATGGGTCTTGAATTTTAGGGCTTGATTGCTTATGGGTTAGTGATATTTAGCCCAATTCATGCTAGAATTGCAGAATTAGTGGTTGCAAACACTGATTCATGCCTTTATGACTTAGTCTGTTCTTGAGAAAGAGGGACTAAGTCTAGTAAAATTAGGCTAACAAGGAATTTGGGTTAACTCAAGAGATTGATAGCCCCAATTAAAGGGTTAAACCTAGAGATAGTAATACCCGACTTGAGCCAATATCACTTGTATTGCATGAACGCTTATTTGGACTTGAGAAAGCCAAATTGGGCAAAGTCACTCAAACTACCGAGAGGTATAGAGTGAGCACTTGTGTGTGATGGTTATATTATGACCCCAATCAAAACAAGATTTTCCTAGATTTTCAATACCCGTTAGATATTCACCTAGGCGGAAGTCACTACCCTAGTGCCTTTTTAAATATTGAAATCTAATCACCAAAAATATTGTACTTAACTTACTCTTAGCATACAATAGTATAGAATTAGAAGTAGAATCAATCACAATCATGTTTGGAAGTGAAATTAGGAACAACACACATATCTAGATTTAGTTAGATAACTAACTCCAAATCAATTAACTCCCTGTGGAAATCGATCCCGACCTTGTTGGGTAAACCTGCATCGACCATCCTCGCTACTCTATAGTGGTGTAGGTTTGGCACCGATCACTGCTCCCCTTCACTTGAACCTGCAAAAGGAAATCAGGGGTTAGTCTTAGGAACCCAAACTAATTTGGTTCCCTTTATTTAGGCAAAAGGATGAATTAAATTCTTTTTAGCCCAACTTGGTAGCCAATTCTTCCCTTGAACAATTTTTTTTTGTTCTTTTGGCTTGCCTTTTTTTTATATATTACATTCACTTTTATAGTGACCTGTTTTACCACAGTGAGTACACATCTTGTTCTCAGGAAGAGTGAGGTACTTGCTTTTGGGATCCCACTTAGGTTGTTGATTCCCAAAGCCATGTCCTCTTCTATTACTACTATTATTTTCCTGTAGCCATGAAAGCGCATCGGAGGACCTGTTCCATTTACAGGTTCTGTCTAGTTCATGATTGACCTTGCCTAGATCCTCCTTCAAGACTCTTACCTGCTCATCCTTCTTTTACAACTCATTTTTCAGTTTACCTATATTTTCCTCTAGAGTGGTTTGTGTACAATCAAGTGTCTTATTACTTGTTCCTAATTTCAGTTTTAGGTTTTCATATTTTAGTTCTAGGATATTTTCTTCAAATGCATGAACCTTGTTCTTTAGTGCAGTATTCTTTCTTATAGTCTCACTAACTTTGAGTTCCGGGTTTTTACACTGTGCTTTTAAAATAACACATTCCTTAGACAGTTGTTCCTTTTCATTATTTATATCCTCAGATTCATCAATGAAATCTAAAAGTAATTCGGAAAGTTTTTCTTTAGACAAAAACTTAATCTTGTCTTTGAGATGAATTATACTTACCTCAGATTCCTCATCAGATTCTTTAATTGCCATAAGTGCTTGTTCATCTCCATCTTCATCATTTGAGTCCTCATTTGAGCTTTCTCCCTAAGAAGCAACCATAGCCTTTGTTGATACTTTGTTTTTCTTGGGATGAACATGTTCCTTCTTCTTGTTTGTTCGTTGAGCTCTTTCCTTCTTCCATTCAATTTCCTATTGAGGGCAGTTCTTGATGTGATGATCAGTCTTCCCACACTTGCAACCACTCTCATTGGTCTGTTTTTCAGGAACCCTTGGTTTGTTATAGTTTCCCCTTCTTGAAGAACCCTTTCCTCTCATTAGGTATTTCTTGAAGTCCTTTGTGATCATAGCCATCTCATCTTCCTCTAGATCAACACCTTCAATGATTCTGAGTTCCAAGATCCTTTATTTCTTGGGTACATCCATCTTCATGATAAGCCTTCTAAGTTCATAAGCAATGAGATTTCCAATCAGCTCATCCAACTTAAGAGTTGCAATGTTCTTTGATTCCTGAATTGCAGTGATTTAGCTTTTCCAAGAGACTGGCAGAACCCTTGTCAGAATCTTCTTAACTTTGTCTTCTTCAAAAATAATCCTTTCAAGAGACTTAAGTTCAGTTGTCAGTGTGGTAAACCTTGTATACATCTCTTGGATGGTTTCCCTTTCCTTCATAGTGAAATTCTCATATTGAGAATATAGTAGGGTTCCTCTGGATCTCTTCACTTGAGGTGTTCCTTCATGAGCCACCTGCAAATTATCCTAAATTTCCTTAGCAGTAGTACAACTTTGAATCCTGATGTACTCATCTGGACCAAGTCCACACACAAGCCATTTCTTGGCATTGGTATTTTTCTCCAATTTTCTCAAATCCTCAGCAGCACAGTCAGCTCTTATTTTTGAATCACATCTAGTCCTTCAACATTCTTCTTCATAGTAGCCAGGGGACCATCATTGACAATGTCCCATAGCTCGTAGTCTTCTCCTATGATGTGGTCTCTCATTCTGTTTTTCCACCAGGAGTAGTACTAGCCATTGAAGAGTGGTGGAATAATAGTTGATTTCCCTTCCCAATTTTCAGGTGGTGCACTCATCTTGATCTTCTCCTATGATGTGCTCTCATTCTGTTTTTTCCACCAGGAGTAGTACTAGCCATTGAAGAGTGGTGGAATAACAGTTGATTTCCCTTCCCAATTTTCAGGTGGTGCACTCATCTTGATCTTCTCCTAAGGTGTTAGCATCTTCAAGGATAACCCGCTCTGATACCGATTGATGTCTCATACTTCAATACCACACAAGAGGGGGGGGGGGGGGGGGGATT